>ML345244.1:0-84725 GCA_005239505.1 Nicotiana paniculata
ATGGCCAGTATTACTCTTGGTGGAAGAACAAGATGAAGGACCACCTGATTGGAGAAGACTATGGACTCTGGGACATAGTCACTGATGGTCCACTAGCTACTATGAAAAAGACTGCTGAAGGTGTAGATGTACCAAAGACTAGAGCTGACTGCACTGCTGAGGATCTGAAGAAATGGGAGAAAAATGCAAAGGCCAAGAAGTGGCTAGTGTTTGGACTAGGTCCAGACGAGTATATCAGAATCCAAAGCTGCACCACTGCCAAAGAAATCTGGGATACCTTGCAAGTAGCCCATGAAGGAACACCTCAGGTAAAAAGATCAAGAGGTACTCTTCTATACTCACAGTATGGAAACTTCACAATGAAAGAAGGAGAGACAATCCAAGAGATATACACAAGGTTCACAACTTTGACAAATGAACTTATGTCTCTTGGTAGAGTCATTATTGAAGAGGACAGGGTAGAGAAGATCTTGACAAGGGTCTTACCAATCTCCTGGGAAAGAAAAATCACTACTATCCAGGAATCCAAAAATATGGCAACCCTCAGATTGGATGAACTAATTGGAAACCTTGCTGTCTATGAACTTAGAAGGCAGACAATGAAGATGGATGGTACAAAGAAGGAGAGGAGTCTAGCACTGAGAATCACTGAGGGAGCAGATATTGAGGAAGATGAGATGGACATGATTACCAAAGAATTCATAAACTTTCTAATAAGGAAGAAGGGCATCTCTAGAGGAGGAAATTACAACAAAGCAAAAACTCCAGAAAGGTCAACCAACTAGGGATGCTACAAGTATGGAAAGACTGACCACCTTATCAAGAACTGTCCTCACTGTGAAGGGGAATGGAAAAAGTAGAGATATAAAAGAAGGAACAGGAAGAAGGAACTGGTCCAACCCAAGAAAACCACAACAAAAGCATGGTTGCTGCTTGGGGGAAAGTTCATATGAAGAATCAGAAGATGGTGAGAATGAAGATCAGGCGCTCATGGCAATTGGAGAATCCGATGAGGAATCACATAAAGAACCATAGGTAAGTATCTCCCATCTTAAAAATAAAATTAGGTTCCTATCTAAGGAAAAACTCTCTGAGTTGCTACTTTATTTCATGGATGATTCCGAAGAAACAACCAAAGAGAAGGAAAAAATCTCTAAAGAATGTGAAATGATAAAAGAAAAATGCATGAACCTGGAAATCAGAGTAAGTGAATCTGAAAAGAAAACACTGTCTTGTTGAACCAGGTTCATCCACTTGAAACTGAGATTCTAGAACTAAAATCTGAAAAATTAAAGCTAAAGCTAGGATCCAGTAAAAAGGTTGTTCATCATTCTCATATCATGTTAGAAGAAAACGTGGGAAAACTAAAAAATAAGATGTATTCCAAGGATGAACAGATAAGAACACTTAAAGAAAACTTGGAAAAGTCAAACATGAATTAGATCGAACTTGTAAATGGAATAAATCCTCTAATGCCTTGACATGAATTCAAGAGAATCATAGTAGCAACCAGAGAGGGATTGTCTTTGGGAGTCAATTGCCCAAGTGGGATCCCAAAAGCAAGTATCTCAGTCTCCTTGAGAATAAAATATGCACCCACTGTGGTAAGACTGGCCACTACAAAATTGAGTGTACTACAAAAGAGCAGGCCAGTCAAAGAAATGAGAGCTTTGTTAAAAAGAAAAACTAGCTACCAAATTGGGCAAGAAAAAACTTGATTCATCCATTCTCTCAAAGAAAAGGACCCAAAATAGTTTGGGTTCTTAAAACTAACCCCTGATTTCTTTTTGTAGGTTTAAGTGAGAGGACGCAGCCAAATTTGGTATTTGGATAGTGGCTGCTCAAAGCATATGACAGGGAACAAGGAACAATTCTTTTCACTTGAAAGTCTCAAAGGAGGAAATGGAAAGAAAGGTGAAATTATTGGGGTTGGTAAGGTAGGTAAGGATGACACACGTTCCATTGAACATGTGTACCTGATTGATGGCTTGAAATATATCCTGATCAGTGTGTCATAACTATGTGAGAGAGGTAACCTGGTTGCCTTTACTTCCATTATGTTTTGTGATTAACCTGCTTACTGACAAGATTCTTTTGCAGGGAAAAAGAATGAATAACATCTATGTCATAGACTTGTCCACGCTGTCTGAAAATGAACTCACTTACCTAAGTGTGTTGGACAGTGATCCCCTCCTGTGTCACAAAAGACTTGGTCACGCAAGTCTAAATCAGCTAAACAAACTAGTCTCTAAAGACTTAGTGGTAGGGCTTCCTAACATTAAGTTCAAGGAAGACAAAGTTTGTGAGGCATGTGCAAGGGGGAAGCAGGTAAGATCTTCTTCCAAAAGTAAGAAAACGGTCAGTACCACCAGGACGTTGAAACTGGTTCATATGGACCTATGTGGTCCTATGAGAACTCTGAGCAGAGGTGGTAAGAAATATGTAATGGTGCTAGTTGATGACTATTCAAGGCTCACTTGGACCTTATTTCTGACATCTAAGGATGAAGCATTTGATATGTTCACCTTATAAAATCAGTTAGGAAATCAACTAGCATCAATAAGATCTGATCATGGTACTGAATTTGAGAATGCAAAGTTTGCTGAGTTCTCTGATGAACATGGTATCAATCACAACTTTTCTGCCCCTAGAACCCCACAGCAAAATGGGGTTGTTGAAAGAAAGAATAGAACTCTTGAAGATATGGCAGGAACCATGTTGTTTTCTAGCAAACTACCCCATAGCTTCTGGGCAGAAGCAATAAACACTGCATGCTACATAATAAATAGACGCGTGACAAGGCCTATGGTAGAGAAAACTCCTTATGAATTACATAAAGGGAGAAAGCCCAAAATATCCCACCTTAGGGATTTCGGATGCAAGTGTTTTGTGCACAATAATGGCAAATATTCCCTAGGAAAATTTGATCCCAGAAGTGATGAGGGAGTATTCTTGGGATATTCATCACATAGCAAGGCTTATAAAGTGTATAATAAAAGAACTATGTTTGTAGAAGAGAGTGTACATGTTGTCTTTGATGAAACTAACACTCTTGTTGAGAGACAGGAACCAGAAGATGAGGAGCTTGGACTGGTGAGAAGCAGTGAAAACATTGAAGCAAACATGGAAGATGGAACAGATGATGGACCAGGTGAAACTACCCCAAGCAACATGATAGGGGGAACTCAACATGTGAACCTTGGCCCTGATCATGTTCCACAACAAGACACCATGGAACTATCTAGAAGTGAACAGTTGTTTCTCAAACCACAAAGATATGAGAGTTCTCACCCTCTTGAGAACATCATAACAGATCTGACATCTTGAATCAAAACAAGATCCTCTTTGAAAAATCTATGTGTGTTTGATGCCTTTATATCCTTGATTGAACCAAAGAACATTGGTGAAGCCTTATAGGATAATGACTGGGTAAATGCCATGAAAGAAGAGCTGAATCAATTTGAAATAAGTCAAGTGTGGCACTTGGTACCCAGACCACTAGACATATCAGTGATTGGCACAAAGTGGGTCTTCAGGAACAAGCTGGATGAGGATGGAACTGTTATAAGAAACAAGGCTAGACTGGTTGTTCAAGGATACAGTCAAGAAGAGGGAATTGACTATGATGAGACCTTTTCCCATGTAGCAAGACTGGAGGCAATCAGACTTCTTGTAGCATTTTTTGCACATATGGAATTCACTCTCCATCAGATAGATGTTAACAGTGACTTCCTCAATGGCTATCTGAAGGAAGATGTATTTGTCAAACAGCCTCCAGGTTTTGAAAGCAAGGAGTCACCTGACCATGTATACAAACTTGACAAGGCTCTTTATGGTCTCAAAAAAGCACCAAGAGCATTGTATGAGTGCCTATCAAAGTTCTTGCTAGAACATGGATACAAACGAGGTAAAATTGATAGCACCTTGTTCTTAAAGGAAAATGGTAAAGAACTCCTGGTTGTGCAAATATATGCGGATGATATCATATTTGGGGCGACTTCTGAAAAATTGAGTAAGGAATTTGCTATAATAATGGGGAGTGAGTTTGAGATGAGTATGATGGGTGAACTAAACATCTTCTTAGGCTTGCAAATCAAGCAAAACCCAAATGGAATAATGATCCATCAACAAAAGTATGTGAAAGAATTGCTCAAGAAATTTAAAATGGAAGACTCAAAGGAAATAGATACCCTCATAGCCACAACTACAAAATTAGATATGGATAAACCTAGTTCATCCGTTGATCAGAAGCTATACAGAGGGATGATTGGGTCTCTATTATATCTCACTACCAGCAAACCTGATATTTTGTTCAGTGTAGGATTGTGTGCTAGGTTTCAGGCAAATCCAAAGGAGTCCCACCTAACTACAGTGAAGAGAATTTTGAGATATCTGAAAGGCACCACTGATTTTTGCCTTTGCTATCCTAAAGGTATTAGTTTCGACCTTGTAGGATATGCTGATGCTGATTATGCAGGTTTCCTGGTTGACATGAAAAGTACTTCAAGCATGGCTCACCTTTTGGGCTCCTGGCTTGTGTCTTGGGCCACCAAGAAACAAAATTCAATGGCCTCGTCTACTGCTGAGGCTGAATATGTGACTGCAGCCTCATGATGTGCTCAGTTGCTATGGATCAAGTAACAACTAATGGACTTTGGTATAGAGGTTGGATGAATTCCTATTTTTTGTGACAACACTAGTGCAATTAGTATGACGAAGAACCCGGTTCATCATAAAAGAATTAAGCACATAGATGTCAGACACCATTTCCTAAGGGATAACTATGAAAAAAGAATGATCTCATTCGAATTTTGTGCTACTGACCAACAAATTGCAGATATCTTTACTAAAGCACTAAGTAGGGAGCCTTTTGAGAGAAACCGGCTTGAATTAGGGATGATTAAGATCACCTAATTGAAAAAACCAAAAATTGAATTTTTTTTTTGCTAGAAATACTAACATAGATAATCAACCAGACTAATCATTGCTCAGTATCATGACTTTACTATCATACTCTCTTTCCATGTATTAATATGATTCCCTAGTTGCTAATGATGTTTTTCTATCTTTGTAAATTGAGGCAAATTAAAGACTTTAACACATGAGCAGCACTCTATCTATATTTGGTTCATTTCAAATTCTTTGTACTTATCCCTAAATGAACCTGTTCCAAGAAGTCCCATCGCTACTTAATTAGCCTAGAGTTAGGGGATTCTTAATTGTCTAATCAATGACACTCCTACATCTATTAGACTCCCACTTGATTAAATATTCTGCCTGTTGTATAATTAATAAACACATCTTATAAAAAGGCCATAATTACTTCCCCTCTTCCTAACATCATAAGTTGAACCAAGTTCTTATTCTTCTCTACCCAAAACTGATCGTCTCTTCTCTTCCAAAATTATTCATAACAATGCCTTCACCACCCCCTGCTTCATCTTCCTACACAAACCCTGATCACGGGGAAGAAAATTCCAGTCCTTATTCTCCTTTAGTTTACAGTTCACATTCACCAAACAGATCTTCATCCCCCCAAAACCCTCCAGCTCTTGAACTCACTCCTGAACCCACACCTAACCCTACTCCAGCCCCCAGGGCACGAAGAGTAAAATTTTTGTCCAGAAAATCAGCTGCTTCTGGCTCTCGTGCAAGATTCTTGGAGGAAATTCTTAAAGCCAGCGAGATGCATGAGTCTGAATCTTCAAGTGAATCCTTGAAATCCGCTATTATGGATTAAGCACTAGGTTCATCCAGTTCTGAGCAAGGTAATCTTCAAGTTGAATCTGAAACTACTACTACTGAAAACAGGTTTGTGTTGGTTGTGTCAGTTGTTGATGTAGAAGTGTCGGATAGGCAAATAAAATTGGGGAAAATCTTGAGAGAGAGGGAGAAGGAGGTTCTGTAAGGAGATATGGGGAGGACGGTGCCACGTTGGCTATTTGTAGCCCCGCTCCTGTGATTAATGAAGAAGGAGTCACATATTTAGGGGGAATTGTTGCTGGGGAAGCAGCATCAGGTTTAGAGAGCCTACAAAAATCAACAGATGAACCTGGTTCATCTATCGAGGTGACATTAGCTGAGATGCTGAGGAATCTGGGGGAGTCCTACAATCCAAACAGGAAAAGAACTTCAAAATCAAAGAAGGTTACTACCCCAATTCCACCAAAGAAAAGAAAAGTTTCTATATTTGTCGATGCTCCTGCCCCAAAGGTTCGTTCTACAAGAAGTTTTGTTCGACAAGGAGAAGAGGAGTTAGAAAAATCTCTGAGAGAGAGCAAGAAAAATAAATTTGGGAAAGGCAAAGGTAGGAGACGGTGGAGACTATTGAGGATGTTATTGTTGATGATGAGACGATGGACCTGGTCCATCATGAGGAGCAGCTGGCTCCAGTTGTGGTTAAGACACCCAAGCCCAAGAAGGCTAAGGCTTCATCAAAGAAGTCAACTTCTGTGTCTGCCACACCCTCAAGCACTGCTAAAAGGAGTCCAAGGCCAAGAAAGTGAAGGTTGTTGAAGAAGAAGAAGAAGAAGAAGAAAGAGAATAGAGTGGAGGAGAAGAGGAAATGTCTGGTGAGCAATCTGACAAACTCACCATGTTTGGCAAGCGTACTATTCTTAAAGGAAAGTTGGTGAGAGAACTGGAAGAATCAGGAATGATCTTTTTGTTGAATGCACTGGATGTGCAGGGATGGAAGGACATGGTCCTTCACCTGGAAGGAAGGCTGGAAAGGAATGAACTGTGGAGTTTATGGCCAATGCAAGTGTGAAGGATGTCAGGGTAACCTCCACAGTCAAGGGGATTCAGATTAGATTTGATGCAAATGAGCTGGGAGAGATTCTAAATATCCCTGCTGAGGGCTATAATGATTACACTAGGCAAAGATGGCCTAGTCTCGATGGAATGGCCTCAGCTATCAACATCACCAGATTCTTTTGTGAAAATGAGAAGGAACTTGAGCCCAGGCCAGTGTTCAAAACTGAAATGAATCCCCAGAATAAGCTATTCTTCGAATTTTTTATCAAGTTTCTACTGCCAAGACAAGAGCCTAGGCACATCGCCAGTTACATGGACTTAACACTTATGGAGTGCCTGTACAGGGGAAAGAAAATTAACTGGACAGCTTTCATCATTCAGCTCTTGGACAGAGTTTTAAATGGAACCAAAGCACACGCTATTCCTTATGGCTTTATTTTGACAGTTGTGCTTGCCCACTTTGAGGTTCTTGTGAAGAAAGCTGAGATGGCTACTGCTAAGGATTATTTTGGGAAGAACACTTTGCTGACAAGTGATTATATTGTCGATGTTCCTGAGGATGAATCTGGTTCATCTGGGAAGCAGCCAGTCAATAGCAAAGACAGGTCATTGGTGCAAGAAGGAGAGATAAAGGATGTGGATATCTTTTGGTTGAAATCTCGCCTTCATGAGGTTGAAGCTGAGTGGGATGCTCTCAGATCTAAACTAGCCAAGGAGAAGGAGAAAAATGAAGGTGTTCTTCAACAAATGTTTTCTCTCGTTCAAGCCAAGACCCCAACCTCATCTGCCATTTCCCAACCTTAGGAATTCCAGAGCCACCAGAAACCCCTCATTTCCCAGTTCGGGTTTTGTTCTGTTTCTGTTTTTTGTTGTTTTTGCTCATGGTTGTGACTGCTTTAGTTTTTTTTGTATGGTGATTGAATTGCATTCTAATCAATGAATTATGCTGCTATTGTTATTGACTTGTCTCAGTTTCTTAGATATCTTACATTTATTGGTTTCATTTAATGATTAATCATGTTTGCACCTGTAGTTGCCTCAATGGCCATGAGTAATTGTTAACAACTCTCGTAAGTTTATCATTTTGCAACTTTTCGATGATGCCAAAACGGGGAAGATATGTGATTTTTCAAAATTTCAAAAAGTTGTGATGTTTATAACCTAATGAACCTAGTTTCTCCATGATAAATGGTTAAAACCATACAAAGTGTTTAAAGTTTATACAGGGTTGAGCACAGAGTTTGTCATCATCAAAAAGGGGGAATTTGTTGACCCAAGTCACTGCATGGTTTTGAATATTGACAAATGCGTACTCAGTTGAAACAGGTCCATCAGGGCAAATATCTCGAACGAACCAATTGGCACAAGAACCGTACATACACAGGAGATAAACATGATCTGTGAATTATCCATTAACTAAGAGGTTGTCTCCTAATGCGAAAAGGTTGCAAATCGATAAGAGGTTAGAGTTCGAGTTCAGCAAGGACAGAAACAAAGGAAGGAAGTTGAGATAAACACAAACTCTTCCACCAAGGAAGATTTCCATTAGAACTAAACAAGAACATCTCAACTTCTGGTGCTATATAATGTTGAAGTATTACTACTAAAGAATCATTCGCACAAAGACAAAATTGAAGCAAGAACTGAAGGCAAAATTACCAGAGAAATTTTGCAAGCAGAATCCTTGTGCGACACAAAGGCTACTAACCAGCTAAAAGAACCAGTTCCATCTGTTTATCTTTGAGTCTAGTTGGTTATAGTATGTGATTTAATATTGTATCTTTCAGCTTTATTAGAAGCAGTAGTAATAGGTACACACTGTTCTAGTTAAAGTTAACTTGAAGCTTGTCGCGATTAGCTAGAGGCTAGTTTGCTACAAAGGGATTAGAGGTAGTCCAAGGTTAAGAAAAGAGTTTATTTTGTAAATGTTGTTTTGCTCAGAGTTGTAGTGAAGAGTTTGGAAAAATCCTACTGAGAAGTAGGTCCTGGTTTTTTCACCTTTTGAGCCAGGTGTTTTTCACGTAAAAATCTTAGTGTTTTTACTTTACTGCATTTATTATTCCGCACCAGTAGAAGTTGGAACACCAAGAAGAACCAGGTTCTTCTATTGAGACATTACTCAAAAATTGGACACCACACAAATCACCCCCCCCCCCTCTTGTGTGGTATTGATGTATAAAACATCACTCAAAAATCCTAGCATCGCTAAGGTCACTGTCTTAGCGTGACAATCTATAACATCATGACACGGAGATAGCCAATCCATGCCCAATATCACATCAAAGTCAACCATACTAAGCAATAACTGATCCACTCGGGTCTCTAGACCCCCAATATATATCACACACGACCGATACACGCGGTCCACAATAATAGTATTGCCCACCGGAGTTGACACATGAATATATGTAACTAAAGACTAATGGGGAATATCCAAAAAAATAGGAAAAATATGATGAAACATAGGAATACATGGAACTAGGATCAAATAAGATCGAAGTATCTCGGTGACAAACTAAAACAATACATGTAATCATCGCATCTGAGGCCATAGTATCAGGTCTGGCTAGAAGTGCATAAAAACGGGCCTGGCAACCAACTGATTGACATCCCCATCTAGGGCGGCCTCTAGTTGTCTAACCCCCACCCCTAGCTGGTTGGGCGGGTGGTGAAGTAATTGGAGCTGAAACTGATGGCTAACTCCTATGCTGGGATGAACCTCCCGAAAGACGGGGACAAAACCTCTTGATATGGCCCGAATCTCCACACTCAAAGTAACCCCTCTCGGCAAATGACGGTGGGGGTGAAGGGAACCCCTAGCACCAGGATAACCACTAGAAGAACCATGCATAGATGAACCCTGAACCGATGGTGCTCGAGATGAACTCTGGGCTGGAAGAGCACTGAATAAAGAGCGGCCTGGATGAGAACTGCGGGGACCATGCCCCGATGATACACCACTATAAGCTGAGCGAAGTGGCTGAGTAGACCTAAATGGGCGACTTCTGCTGAAACTAACCCCTGGAGGGAAGACTGCTAAAGCCGTCAGATACTCGAGTCCTCTTGGCCTCTCTCTCATCACACTCCTGGCGGCAAACTGACTAAATATCTCGGGCAATATAAACAACTTGCTCAAAAGTAGCACCTGATACCCTATCTCTATTCATCAAAATACGGAGCTGATAAGTGAGGCCATCCACAAACCTCCTGATCCTCTCTCTTAGTTGGGACCAACTCTGTAGCATGATCATTAAGCTCAGAAAACCTCATCTCATACTGCGTCACAGTCAATTCATCTTGACGCAACTACTCAAACTGCCTGCGCAGCTCCTCTCTATGGGATTGTAGGACATACTTCTCTAAGAAAAGAGTGGTAAATTGCGGCCAAGTAAGGGGCGCTTCCCCAATGGGCCTACGGCTCTCACAAGAATCCCACCAAGTAAATGCAGTTCCTGAGAACTAGAAAGTAGTAAATGAGACCTCACCAGTCTCCAATATCCCTTTAGTATGAAGCATGCTCTGACACTTGTCCAAAAATCCCTGGGCATCCTCGTCCTCAGCACCACTAAAATTCGGAGGCGAAAGTCTACCAAATCTCTCCAACCTACGCTGCTCATCGTCATCCATAAATGAAACCAAAAAATCCTACGTTGGCGCAACTGGCTGGGCTAGAGCTGCCCCCGGTGTCTGGAGTCCCTGAATGACCTACTCAGGTGTACGGACAATAGGAGTCTGAGTGCCTCCCCCGGCCTAAGAAGTAGCGGTTGTAGTAGAAAATGTGACTTCCTGTACTAGATTGGTGCACACATACCCGTAATAACAATAGGCACGGCCGGTCCCGCTGGAACATCTGCGACTAGGACCTGATCTGGAGCAACAGGCGGGTCTATAGGTACCACCCTAGCAGCTGTGCGGGGCGTGCCTCTACCTCTACCACGGCCTCGAACCCTCATGGGTCCCACTGGTGGCTGATCGTCCTGTCCGGTAGCGCGTGTCCTCACCATCTGTGAGAGAATGAAACAACAGAAGTTTAGTTTCCAGAATCAATAGATTCGCACAAAAAAATTCAAACAAAGTGTGAGATTTTTCCTAAGGGATCTGCAGCCTCTCGTAGATAAGTACATACATCTTTGTATCGATCCGCAAGAATCTACTAAACCCGCTCATGACTTGTGAGACCTATTTAACCTAGGCTGTGATACCAACTTGTCACGGCCCAAAAATTCCCCAGTCGTGATGGTGCCTATCGCAGAATCAGGCAAGCCACACACTTCATTTAATTTAAATTATTTTCAAGAAAAATCATTGAATGATAGCAAAAGTCATTCATTAAGAGAGATAACCCAGAGGTAGAGCGAATCAAGCTTAGAAACCATAGGTTTATAGTCGGAGATAGAAAGATCTTACTCGGACAGGCCAAGGGTGGCCTGAGAAAGGCCAGAATCAGACCATAGGTGTGAGCTGAACAGCCATTGGTCCCTTGAGGACCCTAGGGTAGCAGGAATCCGGCATGTGAGGGAGCCATGGAGGCTAGGGGTGGTGGTGGAACCACCATTGTTACTGGCGAGCCAACGGCCGGCGAAAAGAGAGTAGGGTTTAGCAGAGAGAGCTTGAGAGAGATGAGAGGATGTAATAGCAGAGAGTGATGAGAGAAATGAGAGAATGAGAGTTTGGAGGGAGGGGTTGGTCTTTTAGTTTAATTAAGGAAAGAGTGAATCTGGGCCGTTAATCAAAATTGATCAACGGGCGAGATTAAATAAGGTCTAGACCGGGTAATTTTAGTGGATTGGGCCTGGGTATTTGACTAAATTGATTGGGGTTTGGGGCTGGTTTAGTTTAGGCTATAATTGAAATGAAATTAGGCTTTTTGTTAAATACACAATTAAAATAATTTGTAAATATAGCTAATAATTATAAAAAATGAATTTCATGCATAGAAAATAATTTTAAATGATTACTTAGTATTTTAAAATACAAATGACTAAGTTTTGGGTAAAAATGGTATAAAATTATATGATTGGGCTATAATGGCATAGTTATTGCAATTATAGCCAAAAGATGCCAAATTAGTTATTTATTGAATAATTTGGCCTTAATAGAACCATGAATAATAAATTAAATAAATAAATGCTTTTGAAATCATTTGTGATGTAGTTTTGTAATTATTTATTGGAAACAAAATGTTGGGTAAATTAATAAAAATATAGAAAAATTATGCAAAAATACCAATTGCTATTAATGCATGATTTTGAAGGTATATATGCAATTTAAATTTTTTTTTGGAAAAATTGGGTATCAACAGATATCCTTCTTTACCCGGAAAGGATGAAAGAGTTGTCGGATAAATATATGATGGCCAATTTTGACCGAGCAAAACGGTTGGAGAGATCTACGGTCGCGCTCTAGTTTCTAAGCTTCCTACATATCCCTGATTTTAAAGGAAACAGGTCGTATGTAGTTCCGAATTCATCGGCGAAGTATATCAATAAAGTTATCACAAGAGCGGACGCAATATCTAGGACTGGATGAATGAATGTTTTACGAAAGAGGTTAGGTTTGATATGGCTGGGAGAACTGGAGCGGGATCGCTCCTGCTGGGATAGACATTGCTCGTCGGGTTACCTGCAAATAAGAATACCACAAGTGTATATTGTGCATAAATTTAAACATGGTGCAGGTTCCCGTTGGACTATGAAAGTTGTCTTCGGATGGTTAGGGATGACATCCTCTGACCATGATGTCCTGGGCCATGAATTTTTTGATGAGAGATTAGCAGGCCATAAATGATGTTCTCGGGCCATGAAGATGGTGCCTCTAAACTATGACACCTTTGAATAATGATATGCAAAATTGGGAGAGATCCTTAGGCCATGACATGGTGTCTTCCCACTATGAGGATGGTGTCGTTAGATTATGACGCCTTTGGAAAGGTTGGCGATATTTCAGCCCATGAAATGCAGTAATATGACTTCCACAAGGTAGAGCTTAGTTTTGGGAAATGGAGGGAATAACTTAGCCCGAAAGAGAAGCGAAGTAAATAATGCTTAAGAGACAACACTTAGTCTCGGTGAACAACAAATTGGAGGCAGAGCTTAGCCTCATGCAAGTGTGGAGACAGAGCTTAGCCTCATGAAGTATATGGAAGGCAGAGATTATCCTTATGCAAATGGAGGTAGAGCTTAACCTCATGCAGATAGGAAGGCCGCGGTTAGCCTTATGCAGATGGAGGTAGAAATTACCCTCATGAAAAATGCGGGATAAAGCTTAGTCCCATGCAAGATGAAGGCGGAGCTTAGCCTTATGTAGAAGAATAAATAGCAAATGATAGTAGAATTTCTTAGCTGGTAGCAGATTTCTTCATTGCGATTGTTGTGAGAATTGTGACTACGGTGCATGTTTGTTCTTTGTGCTGATAGCAAATTTCGGCAATTACAACTGTGACTTTGAAGTGTGTTTATCATTTGTTCCTGTATCCAAAGAAAAATCGTGAGTTCTGTGGATGGGGAGTGTCCGTTCGTATCCCCGCTGGCTTTGCTCGACTCGTTCTGCCTGGTTTGATAATACTGTTCAAGTTGTCGAGGTAGCGTTTGCTAAGCAGAACTATTTTGAAAGCAAGCATGCATGGTTTTGCAAAGACATAGTATAAGATACATTTTAAGAAATTTAGATGAACCGACGACCGTCAAACGATTCAAGACATTACGACCTCTCATGCTTCGGAATTTTGAGGGTCCTCCCCAAATTCTGCCCCAGTTTGATGGGTTGATGTTTCTGACTGTTGTGCATGTTGCGGTTGGCTGACCTTGCTTCAGAATTTTGAGGGTCCTCCTCGAAATTCTTCCCCAGTTTCCAATTGTGAGGGGGGGATGATATTTTTATTGAATTGTGACCGAACCCATAGGGCTGCCTACGTATCCCTCTTAAACGGGAATCAGGTCAGACGTAGTTCAGTTTACATCATAAAGAATTACACATACTAGCGCTTGACTGCATCAGAATTGATTGGTTTTGGCCAGAATTCTCCATCCATTTCTGCAAGTATAAGTTTTAAATTCCTTCTGTTAATACTCGGTGAACCATGTATAGACCTTGCTAGTTGGGAGAGAACTTCCCTTTGGCTTCATCTTGATGTGGAAAGATCTTCTTTAACATCAGCCTCCCTGGTGTGAACTGTCTTGGTTTGACTCTTTTGTTGAAGGCTCTAGTCATTCTATTGTAATAAAGTTGTCTGTGACAAAATGCATTCATTATTTTCCCGTGTATGAGGTATAGTTGCTCATAATTACTTTTTACCCACTTTGCATCGCTGAGCTTAGTTTCTTGTATGATCCTTAAGGAAGGAATCTCCACTTCGGCGGGAATAACAGTTTTCATGCCATAAACCAACAGGTAAGGAGTTTCCCCAGTTGACGTATGGATTGTGGTGCGGTATCCCAGTAAGGCAAATGATAACTTCTCGTGCCACTACTTGTGCTTTTCTATCATCTTTCTCAATATCTTCTTGATATTCTTGTTGGCGGCTTCTAGAGCTCCATTCATCTAAGATCTATAAGTTGTGGAATTATTGTGCTTGATTTTCAAAGTCTCGCACATAGCTTTCATCAGGTCACTGTTGAGGTTGGAGCCATTGTCGGTGATGATCGATTCTGGAACTCCGAACTGACAAACAATACGGTCGCGGACAAAGTCTGCCATGAGTTTCTTAGTTACTACATTGTAAGATGATGCTTCAACCCATTTAGTGAAATAATTAATTGCTACCAAGATGAACCTGTGTCCATTTGAGGTGGTAATCTCGATCGTTCCAATGACGTCCATTCCCCAGGCGACAAATGTCCATGGTGAGCTTGTTGCATTGAGCTTGTTTGGGGGTACCTTTATCATATCTGCATGTACTTGACATTGGTAGCATTTCTGGACATACTGGATGCAGTCTGTTTCCATGGTCATCCAGAAATAACTGGCTCTGAGTATCTTCTTGGCCAAGACAAAACCATTCATATATGGGCCACAGGTCCAGCGTGTATCTCTTCAAGTAGTTTGGAGGCTTCATTTGCATCGACACATCTCAATAATCCCAAATCGGGAGTTCCCCTGTACAGGGTTCCTCCGGTGTGAAAGAAACTGTTGGATAATCTTTGAAGCGTGCGTTTCTGAATGTGATTTGCAAGCTCTGGGTACTCTCCCTTTGATAGATATTCCTTGATATCATGGAACCATGGCTTTCCGTCTGCTTCTTCTTAAATGTAGGCATAATATGGATCTTTACCTGAATATGATCAATGAAGTTCTTATCTAGATGTTGTATCATGGATGATAGAGTGGCCAATGCATCGTCAAACTCATTCTGAATTCTGGGGACGTGTCGAAATTTTGTCTTTGTGAACCTCTTTCTCAATTCCTACACATGGTGCAGATACAGAAGTATCTTGGAATTCCTGGTAGCCCATTCTCCTTACACTTGGTGTATTAGCAGGTCTGAATCACCAATTTCTAGCAACTCTTGAATATTCATGTCAATGGCCATGTTGAGCCCTAGGATGCAGGCTTCATACTCTGCCATATTGTTGGTGCAGGGGAATCTGAGTTTAGCAGATACCGGATAATGTTGGCCAGCTTCTGACACCAAGACTGCTCCAATACCAACCCCTTTGAAACTAGCCGCTCCATCGAAAAACATTCTCCAGCCGTCATAGGATTCAGCAATGTCTTCTCCTATGAATAATACTTCTTCATCGGGAAAATATGTCTTCTGAGGTTCATATTCTCCTCCCACAGGGCTCTCGGCAAGATGATCTGCCAATGCTTGTCCCTTGACCACTTTCTGAGTCACATACACGATGTCGAATTCACTTAGCAGAATTTGCCACTTGGCCAGCTTGCCAGTGGGCATGGGCTTCTGAAAGATGTATTTCAAGGGTTCCATCCTTGATATGATATATGTCGTGTAGGCACAGAAGTAGTGCCTCAGCTTCTGCGCTACCCAGGTAAGAGCACAGTAGGTACGCTCCAGTAGAGAATATCGTGCCTCGTATGGAGTGAACTTCTTACTCAGATGATAGATAGCATGTTCCTTTCTTCCTATCTCGTCATGCTGCCCCAGAATGCAACCGAAAGCTCCATCTAATACTGCAAGGTAGAGTAGCAAGGGTCTACCTGGCTCGGGCGGGACCAAAACTGGTGGTGTTGACAAGTATTCCTTGATTCTGTCGAAAGCTTTTTGACAATCCTCGATTCATTTAGTTGCAGCATCCTTTTTTAACATCTCGAATATCGGTTCACATATGACCGTGGATTGGGTTTTGAACCGGATGATGTATTAAAGGCGCCCCATGAAACTCATCACATCTTTCTTGTTCTTTGGCGGTGGTAATTCTTGGATGACTTTGACTTTTGACGGATCCAGTTCTATTCCTCGGTGACTGACAATGAACCCAAGAAATTTTTCGGAAGGAACCCCGAATGCACACTTCGCGGGGTGTAATTTCAGGTTGTATTTCCGCAACCTGTTGAAGAACCTCCTCAGACCTGCTATATGGTCGGTGGATTTCATGTACTTGATAATGACGTCGTCCACATATACGTTGATCTCTTTATGTATCATGTCATGGAAGATAGTTTTCATAGCCCTCATATAAGTGGACCCAGTATTTTTTAAGCCGAACGGCATCATCATATAACAGTAGACTCCCCACGGCGTGATGAAAGCCATTTTCTCAGCATCTTCTTCGTCAATCCATATCTGATGGTATCCGGCAAAAAAATCCACGAACGACTGAAGTTCATTATTTGCACTTGTCAATCAGGATGTGTATGTTTGGAAGGGGGAAATTATCTTTTGAACTGGCCCGGTTGAGATCCCAATAGTCGACACAGTCCCTAAATTTTCCATCTTTCTTGGGCACTAGAACGATGTTGGCTAACCATGTTGGATATTCAACTACCCTGAGGACCTTGGTGTTGATTTGCTTTGTAGCTTCTTCTTTGATTTTCAGACTCGTATTAGGCTTGAACTTTCTGAGCTTCTGTTTTACCGGCGGGCACATTGGATTGGTCGGCAACTTGTGAGCCACAATGGATGTACTTAGACCAGTCATGTCGTTGTACGACCATGAAAATATGTCCTCATACTCTTTCAATAATTGGGTGTATTCCTTTTTCTCAGATAGTGACAAATGGATGTTGATGCGAGTTTCTTTGAAAGTCTCTGAATCTCCCAGGTTGACTTCCTCAGTTGTTCTCAAAATCCTCAACTTCTCTGAGAATTTCATCGGGTATGACATCCTCTTCTTCTGAATTGCTATCCTTTTGTTGTGTTGTCTCATTGCATGTCACAGTCATTGGTTCATCAAGACAGGAAATAGTAATGCTGTATAGATGAGATAAAAACGATAATAAGTAAATACTTATTCGTTGAAACATAAAAGCGATTTTGATAATTTAAACAAAAAATTTTGGAACATCGGGATTTTATTGGAAAACAAATATTGCCTAAAGGAAATCATTAGCAAAAATAAAATAAATAACATTGTTCAGCCTTGCTACCCCGGGACTTGTCAAGCCCTGCATGGTCTGACGGTCCAATTCTTGAGGAATGATCCCTTGCTCACAGCTTGGCTGGTAGGGCCTTCCTCTTCCTCAACAATAACACAACAGTCCATGTCTTCGTCTTCTAGAACAGATTCTTCAAAGCTGCTAGAGTTTCTTCTTCTTCTGACCCCCATATGATATCATCTTGCTGGAAAGTCTGCTCCAAATATGGTATAGGCTGCTCCAATGGATAGTAGGGACCGCGCCATGGTGGCAACCAATCTTCGTACTCCTGCCAAGTGTATTTGTGTCCCATCCCAAAAGTGGTGCCATGGTGCTTCATCTATTGGTTTGGAAATCCCTAGGATATTCTTACTGAGCCCTTTTCCAGTCTTGTACCCGCTCCAGTTCAGTATGATTTTGATCTTACTATCCCACTACTTATCCTTGTCTATTGCGTTAACGCGCTCGATGCGATGATAGGTTTCTCCACCCAGCCTTCTTCTACCTTCACCCATCGGGATGGTTTGGAGACTATAGATAGAGCTGCTTCCATCTCTGTGGATGATTACTTCCTGGTGGTTCCATTCAAATTTCACTGCCTGATGCAATGTTGACGCCACAGCCCCAGCGACATGTATCCATGGCCGTCCTAATAACAAGTTGTAGGATGCTGATATGTCTATCACATGAAACTCAACCTCGAACCATGTAGGTCCCATCTGTAGACAAAGACTGGTTTCTCCAATGGTGTCCCTCTAAGAACCAACGAAAGACTTCACATTCATGGACCCTTCTCTTATCTCGTACAATCATTTTCCCAATATTTTGAGGGTTGTCAATGGGCAAATGTTGAGGTTGGATCCTCCGTCAATTAGAACCATGGTAATGACATGATCTTCACATTGCACAGTAATGTGCAGTGCCGTGCTGTGAGTTAGCCCTTCAGGTGGAAGCTCGTATCGAAAGTGATCTTGTGACTTTCCAGCACATGTCCTACCATGTTGGCCATTTCTCCACTAGTGATGTTATTAGGCACATATTCTTCGTTCAACACTCTCATCAAAGCATTCTTGTGCGTCCCAGAATTCTGCAGCAATGACAGAATGGATATCTGGGCTGGGGTTTCACTCAACTGATCGATGACTGAGCATTCTTTGGCTTGCACCTTCCTCCAAAGATCATCTAGGCCTGTCTCAATGATGGGTGGTCTGTTGGACACCTGTTTGCTGGATTCTGCCAAGTGTTCATGTGTATAGACCCTGTCAGTCCTTGTCATCCCTTGTGCAGCAAAAACTTCCTCTATCTTGACTTTACCTTTCCTCCTTGCCTCAGTTGCATAGTCCTAAGGTACGATATTGGTGTTGAAAAGCGGCGGGGTTGACACTGTCACTGTAATTGGTGCGGCTATCTTCACTTCAAATTGGACAGGTGCCATGGCAGGTGCGATTACCTCAACCTCAAACGGCATAGGTGCATCCACAGGTGGTGCCACTTCAAACTTAAATGGGACAGACACAGCTACCTCAATATATCCTAACGACTGAATCTGGACTATGATGGGATTAAGTGTGACCGTTGGCTTCTTTGGGTCATCACCTTCTTTTATCAATCCGATCGACCCCTCTGGGTCCCATTCTTCCTCTATCTCTATCATGTTGATGCATCCACCCCTATCGTCTGGGAGCGGATTGTTGTGGACATTGGGAGTAACTTTCTTTGCTTGCATGAACTTATTATTGATCAGAGGCTGGATTTTATCCTTAAGAGAACGACATTCATCAATTGTATGCCCCCTCATGACGGAATGGTATACATAGGTTTTATTTGGGTTGACCCATTGGGATGGATTTTCGGGGGTTACATCAGGGATAAGAATAACATAACCAGCAACTTTTAATCTTTCATACAGCTGGTCAATAGGTTCAGCAATGGCAGTATATTGCTTGGGCGGCCTACGGTCAAAATTGGGTCGAGGTCTTGGAAAATTTTGGCGAATAGGGGGTGACTGGAAGTGAGAGGGTTGAGAGTTGTATGTATGATAAATAGTGGCTAGTTGGGAATATCTAGGAGACGTGGGTTGATAAGTAGGTTGGGTGACGGTTGATATGTAGGTGGGGGTTCTTGGTATGTGAGTGGAGAGGTTCGATATGTTAGTGGGGATTTGGGTCCTAGTGGAACCATTACGGCACCTACATCTTTCTTTTTGTATATGCCGCCAGACTGTAGGGCCTTGTTCGTGTCCTGTAATGCTTCAAAATTGGTAACCATTCCAATTTTAATCCCTTCTTCGATTATCTCACCTAACTTGATGATGTCAGATAATTTGTGGTTTTAAATCACCATCAGCCGCTCATAATACTGTGGGTCTTGTGTCCGGACAAAGAATTTGTTCATTTGTTCTTCGTCCAGGGCAGGCCTGACCTTAGCTGCTTCAGATCTCCAGCGAGTGTGATACTCACAAAAAATTTTGGTGGGATTTTTCTTAAGATTCTGAATATAGAACACGTCTAGCGCATTCTCTGTATTGAACCTGAACCGGTCCATGAAGTCTGATGCCATGTTTACCTAATTGGACTACTTTTTTGGGTATTGGCTGATGTATCAAGACAGAGCATCCCCTGTGAGGCTCCTCATAAATAGCTTCATACAAATCTTTTATCTCTTCCTACTCCAACCAATTTATCACAATAGGTCCTCAGATGGACCCTAGGATCACATATACCATCGAACATCTCGAACTTCAGAGGTTTGTAGCCCTCTGGTAGTTCAACATCGGGTTGTATGCAAAGATCTTCATAGTTCGACCCTTCAACTCCCTTACTTCCTTCAATACCTTGAACTCGGCTAGTCAGCTTCTTGAGTTCTTCGGCCAAATTCTTGATAAGCAAATCCTTCTCACTAGATTCAGGTGTGTATGAAATAGGTTGGGTGGAGTGAGGTAGAGTCTCCACATAGATGGGATTGTTGTGATGGCCTGGTTCCTGGGTATAGAAGTCATCATTTATGGAGTTTTGTGGCTCGTGGATGATCAGTGGGGTGTTTCTCGGAGTGTGGCAAGCATTGTATTGTGGTGGAATATTTGGATTTTTCGGTGGAGTTGTGTGGTGATGAGTTGTGGGAGGATTTTGTTTGTTTAGGGTATTCTGAAGAGGTATGGGATTTTGGTTATTTGGATAGTTGACATCTGGAACACTGAGTGAGAAAGATAAATTTGCAAAATTTCGGACATGCGCAAGCTCCCCTTGGAGCTTCAACAACCTTTGCTCGAGTTGTGTCATAGCCTCATTCTGAACCTGAGTACCTTGACTATCAGTATCTTCTGTTCATTCGACTAGCATTGTGTTTTCCTTCCTGATATATTCCATTTTTCCTTTTTTTTGCTTTTTCCCTTAGGTGGACTAGGAGGAGGAGAAAGTGGAGGGCCCCTGGATCTTGTGTGGCATGATGATGATGCCAGAATGCACAAACCAACCTTTGGGGAGGGAAATAATCAAAAGAAATACAACAAAAACAAAAGGTAGCTAAGTCAGTGAGGATCATGAGAAAACATTGTAGTATTTAAACACATAGTGCAGGAATATAAAAGCGTGTCCTAATTTGGGAGCCTCGTTGTGCTCGAGGTAGGCCTAGCGACAAGTTGATTTGGAAAACTTAGACTCCAAAATTCCTCATTTCATTAATGTAATAATAGACGAATATAAAACGACACTAAAATAATAAGCAGGAAATAAAGTCACTAATGGCCATTGGCCTTATTACATTGATAAAAGCAAAAAAAAAGAAATCATATCCTACTTGGTCCCAGAAGGACCTTCCCCAACTTTGGCATCCTTGATCACATCGAACAGGTTCCCTGACTCATGCAGTCCTAGCAGTAGGTGTGCTCTGGCCAGATGTCCTCCTTCATTCCCCTCAGCTTTCTGACAGTCTTCGACCCTCTTGATGATTTTACCTTCTAACTCTATTATGCCTCACTCCAAGTATTCCACCTTCTTGTTTCAACGGATGGACATGTCTTTCCATTCTTCAATCAACCTTTTGTTGGTTTTATGTATCTCACGGTGCTCATTCTCAGACTCGTGGATCCTAGCCGATTGTACTTGAGCTGAGCCCCGACACTCTCGTCTATGATTCTGCGGCCTCGACTGATCCCTGGCCTTACTAACCCATCCAGGTCATCTTCTAACCACCCCGGGTATAAAGGTGCACATCATGCGTGCTACTTGTCTAGTTCAATTGTGTTCTTCTCCATTATGATTTTGCGGTGCCACATGTGTTGGGCTCGGCACTTGTGGGGAACATCATCATCCTGGAAGTCAGCTTGAAAATGGCTCATCTTGTTGATCTTTGATGCAACTTGCTTTCTTCCTGCTTGTCTCATGACTCGGAGAGGAACGTAAGGATATATACCTCTCAACCCGATTAGCACCAAGTGTGGTGCATCCCTGGATTTGACGATGAATTCTTCCGTTGGAAACCACTCGAACATCCAATGTACCTGCTCCTCAGTTAGATTATCAAAGAACTCTACCCACTCCTTGGCAGTCTCTGGCTGAGCAAATCTGTTGGTAATATATGTCATCCGCTTGGGGTGATGGAAAGCGATATGGTCATTCCAAGCCTTGCGCGGAAGTTCTTAGTGGTATTGACCCTTTTGGAGATGTTCTAAGAGCCATAGTTGTTGTAACAGATTGCAACCTTCGAAGTGCTTAGCTCCTCTTTGACAATGTTCCAGAGCTCGGTAAATATCTGCTATGATCATCGGGACAATGCTGAAGGCTTGCCCGCCAATCCCCTCCATCAAAGCCTTGGTTACCATGGCTAACCTAGTGTGGATCCTTTCCTTATTTGTTGGAAACACTATTAGTCCCATAAAACATACAATGAATACAAACACCCTACGGTGGATGTGCCCCAAAGATGTAATGGCAAATTCGTCGTGGTAGGTACGGTACGATTTGTTGTGAACGTACCTTTCATATAAGTACTCAAAGGGTATGTATGACTATTTCAGACATTCTAACTCAGCATTCTTCTTCAGATCCATCATTTTCAGAAAGCCCTTGCATGTGCGGTTTTCAGGCCCCAATAACCCAGGGGTTCCCAGACTAACCCAGCTAGTCCTCCTATCTCTTCTAGCAGTGGTTTCATCTCAATGTTCCCAAAGCGGAAGATGACTCTTTCCTATCCCAAAATAAGGTGGCAGCCGTGATCAACATGTTGTTGGGTTGAATGTCTAGGAGAGACGGTAAATTGCCCAGGTATTTCTTGACGTGTTTCTTATCACTGGAGAAAAGGTCTTCGCACTAGTTCAGGAGATTTGGACAGATATTTTTGACCATGCCGAATCTAGGGACTTCGTGCCTCATTTCTGCAAAATAGACTAGGTTAGATCCTTACCCCCGCCAGACTCGACTATTTATACACTTATGATTAGCATACACGCATTTAGTTCTCCGAATAAATGCACAGAACGTGATTGTGTCCGTTGGGATTATGAGAACCCCGGTAGACTTGGACAAGGCTGTCTTAAAGGGTTATTGTGTGGACAACACATTAACCCAACTAGGTTTGACCATGATGCATGCACAGTATAATAGAGTAAGGTTTCTATGGGGTCTTAGGCTGGTAGCCCTAAGCGGAAAACTCAAGGGGGAAGGCACGAAACCATCCACTGCACCGCTGATCGACTGGTTTTACCACATATAAGCCTTTCCGAATTTAAGGGTGATATAAAATAGGAAGAGCGCAATCACTCATCAAGCGTTTCTATAGGATTTGTATTGGCACAAGTGGAATATGATGTTGAGCATGAGTATGCAACAACGAATAAGCAATAAAGGCATGTTGACATATATTTACATGTTGTGAAAGCAGTAAATACAACAGTTGTATTTTAAAAGCGATTACAAAGGGGAATAAGGAAACATGTCAGTTTTCTTTTTGAGAAAGATCAAACACTTGAAAGAAATAAACAATTAATTGCACATAAAGGGGAAAGGGAAAGGGTGCAAATATTAACAAAGGTACAAATTCAAAAAGCGGTTTGAAATGGTAAAAGCCTAAAATCCCCAGCAGAGTCGCGATGCTGTCGCGCCCCCTTTTTCCCTCTCCTTTCGGATCAGTCAGAGTTTTTAACAATATTGGGACAACTCGTTTCCTTTTGGGAAAGGGGGTATGTAAGTAATTGAAGAGTCGTCACCTAACAAATTAAGGTGCGTTAGGGAACCTACAAAGGGTCATTATAACACAGATTTGAATAACCAGAGATTGGGTAAGAGCTTGAAATTACTTCAAGGGGAAGGTGTTAGGCATCCCTCAAAGTCCACAACTGTGGTTCCCGGCCAAACAAACTTTGTGAATTTAAGAAAGTAGTACATAATCAGTCAAAGTATACACATGGAAACAAGTAATGGTTTTGAAAAGATTCGCAGTCTAAGTACATATATGATAGGGGATAGGGGAGTCCTAAGTTGTTTATCCTATAGGATCACATCAATGCAATGCCCAGTAATCACTCCTTAGAAAGGGGCTACACATAGCATTAGCGCACCGGTCATCATATCCATATCTACCTTTTCCCACCCCTTAGTGGTTATTTAAGCGAGTGTATTTTAACGGCCTTTATGCGTGCTGTTAACCGTCCCTTCTTAATGGTCCTGGAGGAAATTAGGACCTCTACCTATAGGTAGTTCTAGACAGACGCCTAAGGTTTAAAATGAGAAAATACTAGGCGACAGGCAAGGAAAAATAGGACTTTAGCAAATAAAGGCAGGAAAGAACAATTAAGAGGCTCAGATTTACCTCCACAGATAATGCACGTAAACATCACGACTCAAACAAAAACAAGAGGCATTTTTATTAGACAGGATCCTAAAACATTATGTCTAAGTGAATATCAAAACACAGAAGATATGCAGTTTCATTTTAAAAACCCAGAATCAGAGGCTCTAATCAGTTTGCCTACTGATTTTAAGCATGTTAACCATTAAGCAGTAAACACAAAAGAAACAGTTTTCCAGTTTTATAAAGGTTGATTATCTAAGGCTTGCCTAAGTGTGGGGGGTAATGCACAATAGTTACCAGAATTGTTAAAAACTGTTTAGAAGTTGTTGTACCTAATTAAGGAAATGTCATAAGAATCAGTTTGACAACATATTCGACCATAAAAAAGGCAAGAAAATTTCTTATAGGTCATAAATCAGTAGAGAATATCGCAAGAGATTAGTGAAGGATATCAAATCAAGGATTTAAAAATAGAAAATAGTACTGATTTAGGGGAAAGTACCATAAATCTCTACGAACAAACGAAATAAACACATAATAGGCAAAAAGAGGCAAAACATCAGAAACCCTAATAAGCACAGTAGGGTAAAAATCACATAAAATCAAGGATTCAACTAGAACATAGTACTGATTAGGGCAATTAACTCAAATTTCTGAGAATAAGTGAGATAAACACAGCATATGCAAGAAGAAGCAAAAATCAGAAACCCTAGTAAGCCATAGGGTAAAAATCATAAAGGCTCAGAACGTTCATGAGAAACAAGCACACATACAGATTAAACGAACAAATTATCAAAGACATACTCAGAACCCAGGATTAAGACCAAGAATTAGGGTTTTCAACATAATAAGTCAAATAAAAGGGAAATCTTAAATAAATCGTTTAAGCATAGTAAAAGTCAAATAATAATAGCGTAAATAAAAGGAAAAAGTCATTTTGAAAAGGGTTTAAGAAACCCTAGTTTTGAAGACGAAGAGGCATTTTTTATAAAAATCGGAGAGATTCTTAGGAAAACAGCAAAGATAACTCAAAATATACTCAGATCTGTTACAGATCTAAAGAGTCAAAAGATAAGTTAGGGTTTCAGAGATAGATAACCCAGAGGTAGAGAGAATCAAGCTTAGAAACCATAGGTTTTTAGCCGGAGATAGAAAGATCTTACTCGGACAGGCCAAGGGTGGCCTGAGAACAGCCAGAATCAAACCATAGGTGTGAGTTGAACAGCCGCTGGTTCCTTGAGGACCTCAGGGTAGTAGGAATCCGGCATGTGAGGGAGCCATGGAAGCTAGGGGTGGTGGTGGAACCACCATTGTTACCAGCGAGCCAACGGCCGGCGAAAGGAGAGTAGAGTTTAGCAGAGAGAGCTTGAGAGAGATGAGAGGATGTAACAACGGAGAGTGATGAGAGAAATGAGATAATGAGGGTTTGGGGGGGTTAGGTCTTTTAGGTTAATTAAGGAAAGAGTGAATCTGGGTCGTTGATCAAAATTGATCACCGACCGAGATTAAATCATGTTTGGACCGGGTAATTTTAGTGGATTGGGCCTGGGTATTGGGCTAATTTAATTGGGGTTTGGGGTTGGTTTAGTTTAGCTAATAATCATAAAAAAATTGAATTTCATGCATAGAAAATAATTTAAAATGATTACTTAGTATTTTAAAATACAAATGATTAAGTTTTGGGTAAAAATGGTATAAAATTATATGATTGGGCTATAATTGCAAATTTATTGTAATTATAGCCAAAAGATGCCAAATTGGCTATTTATTTAATTATTTGGCCTTAATAGGACCATGAATAATAAATTAAATCAAGATATTCTTTTAAAATCATTTGTGATGCAATTTTATAATTATTTATTGGAAATAAAATACTGGGTAAATTAATAAAAATATAGGAAAATTATGGAAAAATATCATTGCTATTAATGCATGATTTTGAAGGTATATATGCAATTTAAAAAAAAAATTGGAAAAAATTGGGTATCAAAAGTATTGAGTTCAAAATCATTACCTCAAAGTGTTAACCCGCGAATCCCTCTTAAATTCCTCTCAAAGAGCTCCAAGTCTGAACACAAATGGTGGAAAAATGACCAAATTTCGCGAAGGCGTCTATTTATAGGTTCTGCCCAGCGATTGCCGCATATGCGGCCTTTTCCTTGTACCTGTGGACCCGCACTTGCGATCCCTGATGCGCACCTGCGATTCTCACTAAATAGACTATCTTTCGCACCTGCGCTCCACCTACTGCACCTGCGGGCTCGCAGGTGCGGCTAAACTCCCGCATCTGCAGTTCCTCCCCAGCTGCTCCCTTTCCGCACCTACAATGGCCAACATGCACTTGCGGTCACTCTTCCGCATCTGCGGAACACCAGAGCAGAATGCACCAACAACCTTTTCCAACTTTCAAACTCTCCGACAGCCATCCGAAATAATCCGGAGCCTCTCGGGGCCCCAATCAAAAATACCAACACCTCATATAACATCACCCGAACATAGTCGAACCCTCGGAACCCTTAAAATAACATTAATACGCCAAATTAATCCATAATTCAAGCCTAAGGATTTCTAAACTTCTGAAATCCGTCAACGATGCCGAAACCAACCAAACCACGTCCGAATGACCTGAAAACTTGCACTCACATCCCAAATGACTCTACGGACCTATTCCAACTTCCGAAATTCTATTCCGATCTCGATAGCTAATTTTTCACTGCCGGCCGCAAATAACCAAAAATCAAATTTCGTCAATTCAAGCCTAATTCTACTCCGGACCTCCGACCAACATTTCGAACACATTCCTAAGTCCCAAATCACCTAACGAAGCTATTCGAGCTATGAAAACCACATTCCGAGATCATTTACCCGTAAGTCAACTTCCGGTTCACTTTTCCAACTATTAAACCATCTTAAGAAACTAAGTGTGTCATCTCTCTCCACAACTACTCTGAACCCGAGCCAACCGACCAAACACAACATAAATGAACTAAACAACACAAAACAAAGCAGAAACGCAGAAAACGGGGCTAATCTCGCGGAACGACCGGTCGGGTCGTTACAAAAAATGGTGTCATATATGTGTGTGTGTGTGTGTGTATATATATATATATATATATAGAGAGAGAGAGAGAGAGAAAGAGAGAGAGATTTATTAAAAATCAATCACTGCTAGTAAAAATCATTTTATGATTATTTTAACATTCTGTATATAATTCTTTCACAAAGGAATATTACAGGTTAAATATGAAACAACCCTCTTAAATCAATAATTGTGTACTTGAATTAAAAGAACATAAAAAGAAAAAATAACAAACAGAGCGAAAATGGTAACAGAAAAATCTAGGAAATGCAAATACGAGATGTTGCTTGAATTTTTATCCTTTCTAAGACTTTTTCTTAGTATTTTGCTTCTTAGCATGAATTATTGACATTTTGACATTTCTTATTGTTACGATCACAGATGCAACTGATTAGAAGGGTTTTGACACTAATAATAAAAAAGAGTGTCCTCAGGGAGGAAGAAAAGAAAGAAGAGCTCACATATAGGAATAAATTAATAAATTAATTTGGTCTAGCGCAATCACAAGTCTTCCACAAAAGCAAAACTCTTTTTAATGTTGCATTCTATGACTTCCTCCGATCCACAATAACTGATCAATTTGAATTTTTATTTTGATTCAAAATTAGTGTCACTTTATATAATCAAGTAAAAAGTTAATTTATTTTTCTAAAATTACTCTTATGTATGTATCTCTTAAAAGTGTTTTATTTCTCACATTAAATTATGCTGCAACATTTAATTAAGGGTAGTTTACACTCTGTTTGGATCACCATTCCTCGTTGTTTTATAATATATTATATTGTACTATATTGTATCGTATCGTATCATTTTATAAATACAATGTTTGGATAGGTTGTATTGTTTATTATTGTTAAATAATATTTTGTTGTTTGATTTGACTGTATCGTACTATATTGTAACTGATAAGTTTATTAAAATACCCTCAATTGTTTTAAATATTTAATCTATCAAAAATATACATAAAAATTAATTAAGAAAGCCCCTTTCTACTAATTTATCACTAATTATGTCTTATATATAAATTAAGCAATTAAATTCATGCAAATTCTATCGAAATTAGTTGAATAAGTTAATAATATTAAATATAATAATAAGTACACTATATTCATAATTAGATCATAATAATAAAAATTTAAAAAATAATGTTAAGTAGACTCCATTCAGATAAAAGTAAAACAAAACCTTTACCTGAAGAGTATGGAGAAGCGAGAAAAGAACAAAATGAGTTTTTCACGTATGTAGGTTATTATATAGGTTATATTTGGGATGTTCTCTTTGAGAATTTATATAGGTTATTAGACATCACGAGAATTCTATTATAGAATTATATGAGAAAGAGACTTTGCTATTATTTAAAATAAAAAAAAGGGTAAAGGGTAAGAATTATAAAGTAATAAGTTAGGGCATAATTAGAAAGAAAAATAGGAAACAATACCACCACACCAAATCGGTTATTTCATAAAATGAGACTTTTCATTGTTCCGGAACAATGGATTTAACAATACAATATAATCAACTTTAACTAAACAATCAAAACAACCATTGTTTTGGGAAAACAATACAATATGATACAATGGGTAACAACCATCCAAACAGGTTGTTAGTGACACTAACTAGTTTTGTCTAAAATTTAGTATTTCCTTAACGGGTGTGTCCAAGGAAAATTGATCACTTATTATGAACCAGAGGGAGTAGCATTTAACGCCTGAAAATTTCCTTGTACCCCGAATTTCAATCAATTGAGAGGTTTTTCCTTTTCTAATTTCTTTTTAAGATTTTTTTTCTTAGTGTTAATTAGTTTATTTTCAAGACCCAAATTTCCCTCCGTTGGGTGTCGTGACGGCACCTAGTCTGTCACGCCCCAAAATCACACCATCGGGACGTGATGGCGTCTAACATTGAACCCGCTAGACAAGCCAACATGTGCAGTTAACTAGCATGATAACATCGAATTAACCAACTAGCTAAACACGGTTCACAATCTAACAGCGGAAAATAAATATAGTACAAAGCTAAGTAAAGACAACATAACACCAATGTATAAGGACTCACGGTCATGCTAGACACCAATGTATAGATACTCGTCACCATGCCTATACATCGTATTTGACAATTACCAAGTAGAAAATAATACTCAACTCCTATTCCCTCAAGCTAAGGTTAGACCAAACACTTACCTCGAGTCCAAAATATAGCAATCAACCCTCTAACACCACCTTTCCTTTAGAATTCAACTCCGGAATGGTACTATCTAGACATAATCAACTCAAGTATATCAATAAGGATTCAATGATTCAATTACATAGCCTAATTACCCATTTCCATGCATTCTTCCAAAATAACAAAATTCGACCCCGGTCCCGCTTGGTCCAAACACGAGGCTCGGACCAAAACCATGTCACCCATTCACCCACGAGACCGAATATATAATTTGTTTTCACATTCGACCCCAAAACGAGGTCTTAATCAAGAAAATTCAAAAGGGCCTAACTCTACCCAAAAGGGCCTAAAATTCAAAAAGGGCCTAAAATTCCCAATTTTCTACTCTAATTTGCATGTTTTAGGCTTAGGAATTCATTAGATATAGATGAAAAATGAAGGAAACGAGTTAAAATTTACTAACCCAAGAAGTTTTGGTGAAGGAAGGCTTCAATGGACGCCTAAGGGCCTTGGAGAAGAAGAAGTTCGTTATGATTTATGAAAATCCCGTAGCTACTGGTTTTGGAAATATTTATATACCACTGGGCGAAATTTCCCTTCGCATTCGCGGAAGTGAGGTCGCGTTCGCGAAGGGTAGACTGGGCAAGATATCGCGTTTGCGGAAAGGAGAACGCGAATGCGAACGCGACGAGTAAAAAGGCTGGGGTCCAGAAGTTGACTTACACGAACGCGTGGGACATCACGCGACCGCGATGAAGGAGACCTGTAAAGCTACGAGTATACGGTAAACTATACGCGAACGCGAAGAGGAAAAGAGGGATAAGCCCTCAGGGTCAAAAACCCTACGCATTCGCGAGGGAATGTATGTGAACGCGATGAAGGAAAAGCTTAAAACTTCGCGATCGCGGAAGAGGGGTCGCGAACGCGAAGAACAAATGGACCTGCAACTGCTGAAGCCAAAAACCAGTAATCTTCCGAAGTTCAAAATCGCTCCGAAACACTCCCGAGCCCTCGGGGCTCCTAAAAAATCACATGCACTGAATCAACAACATCCTACGAACTTAACCATGCGCTCAAATCGCCAATATAACATCAAAATCAACGAATCAAACCTCAAAATCACTAGTTTTCCTTCAAACTTCATAAACTTTCAAATTTAGAGTTTTAAGTCCGAAACACGTCAAACGACTTCCAATTTTAACCAAACTTCACAGAAATATTAAACAACATATAAGACCTGTACCGGGCGCCGAAACCAAAATACGGGCCCGATACCAACACGTTCTAACAAATTTTCATTTCACTTTTCTTTATAAATTTCAGAAAAACAATTTTATTCAAAAAATCATTTCTCGGGCTTGGGACCACGGAATTCGATTCCGGGCATACGCCCAAGTCCTATATTTTCCTACAGACCCTCCGAGACCGTCAATTCACGGGTCCGGATCTGTTTACCCAAAATATTGACCGGAGTCAAATTTACTCATTTTAATATCAAATTTTAGCACTTTTCACATAATTTCATATTTAAACTTTTCGGCTACGCGCTCGGAATGCGTACGCAAATCGAGGCAACTACAGATGAGATTTTCAAGGCCCCAGAATTACGAAACAGGTATAAAATAGGTGATGACCCTTTGGGTCGTCACATTCTCCCCCTCTAAAACAATCGTTCGTCCTCGAACGGGCAGAAAAAGGAAGTACCTGAGTCGGGGAATAGGTGAGGGTAACGGCTCCGCATATCAGACTCAGACTCCCAGGTCGATGCCTCAGGAGGCTGACCTCTCCACTGAACACGAACAGAAGGGAAACTCTTGGATCTCAACTGACGAACCTGCCGGTCTAGAATAGCTACCGGCTCCTCCTCATAAGATAAGTCCTTGTCCAACTGGACAGTGCTGAAATCTAACACGTGGGCTGGATCGCCGTGATACCTCCGAACCATGGACACATGAAAAACTGGATGTACGGCTGATAAGCTAGGCGGCAATGCAAGTCTATAAGCCACGTCTCCCACTCGATCAAGAATCTCAAACGGACCAATGAACATAGGGCTAAGCTTTCCCTTCTTCCCAAATCTCATCACGCCCTTCATAGGCGACACTCGGAGCAATACTCGCTCACCAACCATGAAATCCACATCTCGAACCTTGCGATCGGTATAACATTTTTTCCTGGACTGAAATGTACGAAGCCTATCCTGGATGATCCTGACCTTGTCCAAGGCCTCCTGAACCAAATCTGTAACCAACAACCGAGCCTCTCCCGGCTCAAACCATCCAACTGGAGATCGACACCGTCTACCATATAAAGCCTCATAAGGAGCCATCTGGATACTCGACTGGTAGCTGTTGTTGTAGGCAAACTCTGCTAAAGGCAAGAATTGATCCCATGATCCTCCAAAGTCAATAACACAAGCTCGGAGCATATCCTCCAATATCTGAATAGTCCGCTCGGGCTGTCCATCCGTTTGAGGATGAAATGTTGTGCTCAACTCCACCTGGGTGCCTAACTCTCGCTGAACTGCTCTCCAGAAACGCAAGGTAAACTGCGCGCCCCGGTCCGAAATGATAGATACCGGAACATCATGAAGGCGAACAATATCCCGAATATAGATCTCAGCTAACCTCTCGGATGAATAGGAGACTACCACATGAATTAAATGCGCTGACTTGGTCAGCTTATCAACAATGACCCAAACTGCATCGAACTTCTTCCGGGTCAACGAAAGTCCAGTAACGAAGTCCATAGTGATCCTCTCCCACTTCCACTCGGGAAGCTCAATCCTCTGAAATAAACCACCAGGCCTCTGATACTCATACTTAAACTGTTGACAATTCAAACACCGTGCCACATATGCCACAATATTCTTCTTCATTCTACGCCACCAATAATGTTGCCGCAAATCCTGATACATCTTCGTGGCGCCCGGATAAATAGAGTAGCGGGAACTATGGGCCTCCTCTAAAATCAAATCTCGAATCCCATCAACATTGGGCACAAAAACTCGCCCCTGCAATCTCAAAACACCATCATCATCTAAGGTCGCTTGCTTGGCGCCTCCGTGCTGCACCGTGTCTCTAAGGACACACAAATGGGGATCATCAAATTGCTGATCACGGATACGCTCCAATACTGAAGAACGAGCGACCGTACAAGCCAATACTCGAATAGGCTCCGAAATATCCAACCTCACAAATCGAGTGGCCAAAGCCTGAACATCCAATGCAAGCAGCCTCTGACTGACTGTAATAAAAGCAAGACTGCCCATACTAGCTGACTTCCTACTCAAAGCAGCGGCCACCACATTAGCCTTCCCCGGGTGATATAATATGGTAATATCATAATCCTTCAACAACTCCAACCACCTCCTCTGCCTCAAATTCAACTCCTTTTGTTTAAACAAGTACTGAAGACTCTTATGATCCGTGAACACCTCACACGCCACGCCATACAGATAGTGCCTCCAAATCTTCAATGCATGAACAATGGATGCCAACTCCAAGTCATGCACTGGATAGATTTTTTCATGAATCTTCAACTGCCTCGAAGCATAAGCAATGACCTTGCCATCCTGCATCAACACTGCACCAAGGCCAATACGGGAAGCATCGCAATAGACTGTATAAGGTCTTGAACCTGTGTGCAAAACCAATATCGGTGCCGTAGTCAAAATTATCTTGATCCTCTGAAAGCTCGCCTCACACTCGTCCGACCATATGAACTGGGCACCCTTCTGGGTCAACCTAGTAATCGGAGCTGCAATAGATGAGAACCCCTCCACGAACCGACGATAGTAGCCTGCCAATCCCAAGAAACTCCGAATCTCTATAGCTGATGCTGGTCTAGGCCAGTTCTTGACTGCCTCAATCTTCTTCGAGTCAACCTGAATACCCTCTGCTGATATGACATAACCCAGGAATGCAACTGAACTTAACCAGAAGTCATACTTCGAAAATTTTGCATATAGTTGTCTGCCCTTCAGAGTCTAAAGAGCCACTCTGAGATGCCGCTCGTGCTCCTCCTGGCTGCGAGAGTATATCAATATATCATCAATGAAGACTCTCACGAACGAGTCCAAATAAGGCCTGAACACTCGGTTAATCAAGTCCATAAAAGCTGCTGGGGCATTCGTCAACCCAAACGACATGACCAAAAACTCGTAATGCCCATACCGAGTGCGGAAAGTTGTCTTAGGGACATCAGATGCCCTAATCCTCAACTAATGGTAGGCAGATCTCAAGTCTATCTTTGAAAATACCTTGGCACCCTGAAGCTGATCGAACAAATCATCAATCCTCGGCAGTGGATACTTATTCTTGATTGTAACCTTGTTCAATTGCCGGTAANTCCTTTTTCTTCACAAACAATACTGGAGCACCCTAAGGAGAAACTATGGATCTAATGAAACCCTTCCCAAGCAAATCCTTCAACTCTTTTAACTCTGGCAGGGCCATGCGATACGGCGGAATATAAATGGGCTGGGTGGCCGAAGCCAGATCAATGCATAAATAAATGTTCCTATCAGGTGGCATCCCCGGCAGGTCTGAAGGGAAGACCTTAGGAAACTCACAAACCACGGGTACCGAATCAATAGGAGGAACCTTAACACTCGAATCGCGCACATAAACCAAATAAGCCAAACACCCCTTCTCGACCATACGTCGAGCCTTCACGTACGAAATAAAACTGCGGGTAGAATGACCAGAAGTCCCTCTCCACTCCAAATGGGGCAAATCCGGTAAGGCTAAGGTCACAGTCTTGGCATGGCTATCCAAGATAGCATGATATGGAGATAACCAGTCCATCCCCAATATAACATCAAAGTCGACCATACCTAAAAGCAACAAATCAACACGGGTCTCAAGACCCCCAATCACCACAACACAAGAACGATAGACTCGATCGACAACGATAGAATCACCTACCGGTGTAGATACATAAACAGGAATACTCAGTGGATCACTAGGCATGACCAGGCATGGTGCAAAATAAGAGGACACATACGAATACGTAGACCTTGGATCAAATAGCACTGAAGAATCTCTGTCACAGGCCCGAATAGTACATGTAATGACTGCATTTGAAGACTCAGCCTCTGGCATGGCTGGAAGAGCATAACATTGGGGCTGGGCCCCACCACCCTGAACTACATCTCTGGGACTGCCGGCTGCTGGCTGGCCTCCACCTCTAGCGGCCTGAGCTCCACCTCTATGACCTCTACCTCCACCTCTAGCACCTCTACCCCCACCTCTAGCTGGCTGGCAGGCTGTGGAACACCTGGTGCCTGTATCATGGCACGAGAAACCTAATGATGCAAACTACCTAATGCTCGAGGGCAAAATCTGGCTAGGTGACTCGGATCGCCACAAGTGTAACAAGACCTTGGCTGCTGAGGGAACGAAATCTGACCCTGTCGACCTGAATGACCACCTCGGAAACTCTGATGCGGCGGTGTACTGATGGGAGCTGGTGGCGCACTGTAAAGATGCTGATCAGAATAGTGCGTCTGATAACCACGACCACCTAAAATACCATGGGAAACCTGGAGATATGACTGAACGGGTCTGGGAGGATGCCCTCTGCCTGAAGAATCCCTGCCTCCAGATGAGGCTTCACTGAAACGACCGAAATGACGGGGCCTCCCAGGCCCCTGACCACCACCCTGTGACATAATCATCTCAATCCTCCTGGCCACATTGGCCACATCCTGGAATGATATATCGGTTACCTAACTCTCTAGCCATCTAAAGTCTGATAGGCCGGGCCAATCCCTCAATAAATCTCCGAAACCTCTCCCGATCAGTGGGAAGTATCATAAGAGCATATTGGGCTAGAGCGATGAACCTGGTCTCGTACTGATTAACTGACATAGATCCCTGCTGGAGACGCTCAAACTGCCTCTGAAGGTCCTTTCTCTGAGTAATGGGAAAGAACTTCCCCAAAAATACCTATGAGAACTGAGTCCAAGTCAAAGGTGTAGATCCAGCTGGTCTGGCTAAGCAATAGTCTCTCCACCAACTATTGGCTGCGCCAGATAATCGAAAAGCAGTAAAGTCAACTCTGTTAGACTCCACTATGCCCGTGTTCCGAAGAACCTCATGGAAACTGTCCAAATAATCCTGGGGGTCCTCTAATTGTGAACTAGTGAAAGTAGCAGTGAATAACTTAGTGAACTTGTCCAGTCTCCACAAAGCATCTGCTGACATAGCTACTCCCTCTGCTACCGGTGCTGCAACACCCGGCTGAGCTACTCTGGCTGGCTGAGGCAGCGGAGTCTGAAACTGTGGAGCTAGCTGCTCTGGCGTGCGCGTGGTAGGCGTCTGGGCACCTCCCCCAGCCTGAGTGACGGCTGGTGCAGTAGGAAGAAGACTCGTCTATGCTACACTCTCCATGAGTCCGACTAAACGGACAAGAGCGTCCTGAAGCACTGGGGTAGCTATGAACCCCTCCGGAACCTGAGCTGGTCCAACTGGGATTGTCGGAACTAGGACCTCCTCGTCAGACTCGACCTGAGGGTCCTCCACTAGGGCTGCTGCCCTAGGCTGAGCCCAGCCCTGGCCTCGGCCTCTAGCACGGCCTCGTCCTCAACCTCGACCCCTCGTAGGAGCTGTTGCAGGAGTGTCGGGCTGCTGAGCGGAACCAAGGGAAGCACGAGTCCTCGCCATCTGTGAGAGAATATAATAGAAACTCAATCAGTACTCAGAATTCATATCGCACGACAGAGATGAAAACAAATGTGGAGTCATCCTAACTTTGCAGCCTCTAGGGGATAAATACAGACGTCTCCGTACCAATCCCTCAGACTCTACCAAGTTGTCCGTGAGTTGTGAGACCTAAGCAACCTAGAGCTCTGATACCAACTTGTCACGCCCCGAAATCACACCATCGGGCTGTGATGGCGTCTAACGTTGAACCCGCTAGACAAGCCAACGTGTGCAGTTAACTAGCATGATAACATCGAATTAACCAACAAGATAAACACAGTTCACAATCTAACAGCAAAAAATAAATAGAGTTCAAATCTAAGTAAAGACAACATAACACAACGACGCATTAATTTCCCAAAACCTGGAGTCACAAACTCACGAAGTGTCTACCAGAGTGCTAAATACAAAGTCTGAAAAGAAATACATGATTGTCTCTGCAACTAGAGGAAAGACAAGACAGAAAAAAAGACATAGGGATGGGAGAGACGCCAAGGCCCACGAACGCCAGCGGGTATACCTTGAAGCCTCTAGGATAAGCTGAAAGACACTCCCACTAATGATGTCCTCCGGGTCCGGCTGCGTAATCTGCACAACATAAAGAAGTGCAGGTGTAGCATCAGTACAACCGACCCCATGTACTGGTAAGTGCCTAGACTGACCTCGACGAAGTAGTGACAAGGCTAGAACCAGACTATCAAATAAACTTGTGCAATTCAAATAAATATATATATACACACACACACACAACGAAAAATAAATACAGGGAGAAAACAATTAATAAAGGAAGGGGAACACGCTCTGGGGAGATAACAGTTTCATATAAGAAATCTCAAATAAGGAAAAGAAGAACAAGGCCAGAATATCAATAAGGATCAGAAATCACAAGCTTGCACGACACCACCCTTCGTTCTTTTACTCTCGCCCTCAACAATCAATCGTATAAATAATCATGTGCATGACAACACCCTTCGTGCTTTTACTCCCTTTCCTCACAATATAATAAATTAATATCGGTACGGAATGGTAAATCGTACGGCACGACATCACCCTTCGTGCTTTACACTCTTTCCTGACAATATCAAACCATACACGACATCACCCTTCGTGCTTTAACACTCTTCCTCACCATAGCAAACAATGCACGACATCACCCTTCGTGCTTTAACACTCTTCCTCACCATAGCAAACAATGCACGACATCACCCTTCGTGCTTTAACACTCTTCCTCACCCAAACAGAAATCACAAACAAGGGCAATGGAGTAAACAAAATAAAAATAGAAATCCTGGCAAGGGAACAATAACAGTAATCTCAACATCTCAGCAAGGGAGACAATATCAAACAATGCACGACATCACCCTTCGTGCTTTAACACTCTTCCTTACCATAGAAAATAGTGCACGACATCACCCTTCGTACTTTAACACTCTTCCTCACCCAAACAGCAATCAGAAACAAGGGCAAGGGAGTAAACAGAAAATAAATAGAAATCCCGGCAAGGGAACATCAATTAAATAATTAAATCCCGGCAAGGGAACAATAACGGTAATCTCAACATCCCAGCAAGGGAGACAATATCAAAAGCAACAATGACCCGACAAGAGTATATTTTAGTAACTCTTTCTCTTTCTTTCACTTTCATTTCATAATTTACTCTGTTACTTGAGCCAATGCTCCAAAGGATTCAATTATCTCATATATCTTCATCATTCATGCTACAACTTGAGCCATTTCTCCAAAGGAGCTTAATGATTACAACTCCCTTCTTATGCTCTTCACAACATATAGAAATCATCAATTAAGCATGGAAATTACAACAAAATCAGAATATTCGCAATATAAGGACTCACGGTCATGCTAGACGCCAACGTATAGATACTCGTCACCATGACTATACATCGTATTTTACAATTAGCAATTAGCAAATAATACTCAACTCCTATTCCCTCAAGCTAAGGTTAGACCAAACACTTACCTTGGGTCCAAAATATAGCAATCAACCCTCTAACACCGCCTTTCCTTTAGAATTCAACTCCGGAATGGTATTATCTAGACATAATCAACTCAATTATATCAATAAGGATTCAATGATTCAATTACATAGCCTAATTACCCATTTCCATGCATTCTTCCAAAATAACAAAATTTGAACCCGGTCCCGCTTGGTCCAAACACGAGGCTCGGACCAAAACCAGGTCACCCATTCACCCACGAGACCGAATATATAATTTCTTTTCAAATTCAACCCCAAAACGAGGTCTTAATCAAGAAAACTCAAAAGGGCCTAACTCTACCCAAATTCCAATTTTCTACTCTAATTTGCATGTTTTAGGGTTAGGAACTCATTCGATATAGATGAAAAATGAAGGAAACGAGTCAAAATTTACTAACCCCAGAAGTTTTGGTGAAGGAAGGCTTCAATGGACGCCTAAGTGCCTTGGAGAAGAAGAAGTTTGTTATGATTTATGAAAATCCCGTAGCTACTGGTTCTGGAAATATTTATATACCACTGGGAAAAATCCCCTTTCGCGTTCGCGGAAGTGAGGTCGCGTTCGCGAAGGGTAGACTGGGCAAGCCATCACGTTCGCGGAAGGGAGAACGCGAACACGAAGAGTAACAGACTGGGGTCCAAAAGTTGACTTACACGAACGCGTGGGACATCACGCGAACGCGATGAAAGGGACCTGTAAAGCTACGCGTTTGCACTCAACTGTACGCGCGCACGAAGAGGAAAAGAGGGCTAAGCCCTCAAGGTCAAATAAACCTACGCGTTCGCGAGGGTATGGATGCGAACGCGATGAAGGAAAATCTTAAATCTTCATGAACACGGAAGAGGGGTCGCGAAGAAGAACAAATCGACCTGCAATTGCTGAAGCCAAAAACCAGCAATCTTCCTAAGTTCAAAATCGCTCCGAGACACCTCTGAAACACTCCCGAGCCCTCGGGTCTCCTAAAAAATAACATGAACTGACTCAACAACATCCTATGAACTTAACCGTGCAATCAAATCACCAATATAACATCAAAATCAACGAATCAAACCTCAAAATCACTAGTTTTCCTTCAAACTTCATAAACTTTCAAATTTAGAGTTTTAAGTCTGAAACACGTTATACGACGTCCAATTTCAACCAAACTTCACATAAATATCTTAAACCACATATAAGACCTGTACCGGGCGTCGGAACCAAAATACGGGCCCAATACCACCACGTTCTAACAAATTTTCATTTCACTTTTCTTTATAAATTTCAGAAAAATAATTTTACTCAAAAATTCATTTCTCGGGCTTGGGACCTCGGAATTCGATTCCGGGAATACGCCCAAGTCCCATATTTTCCTACGGACCCTCCGGGACCGTCAATTCATGGGTCCGGGTCCGGGTCCGTTTACCCAAAATGTTGACCGGAGTCAAATTTACTAATTTAATATCAAATTTTAGCATTTTTCACAGAATTACATATTTAAACTTTCCGGCTACGCGCCCGTACTACACACGTAAATTGAGGCAGCTACAGATGAGGTTTTCAAGTCCTCGTAAGTACGGAATGGGTAATAAAATAGGTGATGGCCCTTTGGGTCGTCACATAATCTTAAGGACTAGGTATGCCTAATATTAAGTAAACATAAATCATACTATCAAAACTTATAAATGATTTTGAAATAACTCTCTATACATTGCATATCTTCCCAAAACCCAACAAGTACAACTCATAAGCTATAAAGAATTTACACTAAATTTTCTAATTACCACTGTTCGGAATAACTACAACAGTGTATGAACAAAAATATAAGACGGTGACTCTGAAACCGCGAATGCTGAAGTGGTTCTACCTTGAGTCTCCAAAACTGCTACCGCTCTGCTAATAATCGATCGGCCAGCTATGAAAATCTTGAATCTGCACAAAAATGTTCAGAAGTGTAGAATGAGCACATCACAGCGGTGCCCAGTAAGTATCAAGACTAACCTCGGTGAAGTAGTGACGAGGACTAGTCAGGAAACTCACAGGTCTAATAAATTAAACAGGTATAATCATAGGAATGACAGGACATGACATCTATCTAATGACTAAAAACAATGCGGAAAGAAATACATAATTAACAACATAACAAATACAATGCGGAATGAAATACAAAGAATAACAACAGAACACCATAATAATATACAGAAGAATGGACGAGAGCACAAGCCAAAAAACGGAAACCAAAATACAGTAAGAACAAATAGTAACTCAGCACTACAATAGTTTTCCACATAAGGCCTTAGCCAACAACCCCAAGAAGTTAGTCAAATCTTCGAGTGTAACCTTTCACCCGCGAGTTTTTATTGAAATCTTTTACAATATAATCATTTCAAATAGAAAATTTCTTTTGAAATATACTTCCTCCGAATATAAATATATTTTTCAAAAAGAAAATCCTCAAACGTAATTTCTTCAAGATAAATGCTTTTCAAATATACTTTTTCAATAAATGTCTTTCAAACAGAGTTTTCTGCAAGATAAATACTTTTCAAATAATATCGTTCGAACATAGTTTCTTCAAGATAATCTACCGGCATTTCGTCTCGTAGTTCAGAATTAGTCATGCAGTACATGGGGGATCTCCCCGAATACATCCATAGTCCCCGAAAAGTAAATATGCAGTGCTGGGGGGATCTCCCAGAATACGTCCGTAGTCCCCAAAAGTAAATATGCAGTGCAGGGGGGGGGGGATCTCCCAGAATACGTCTGTAGTCCCTAATTTAAATAGGCAATACAGGGGGGACCTCCCAAAATACGTCTGCAGTCCCCAATTTAAATATGCAATGTAATCAACAAGGATAGTAATTATAATACAACATAAGACATCGTACATTGCCACAACATGCACAAAACAATAATGATAGAAATGCAATGTATGACGATCAAATCAGTACAAGAACTTAAATCACAAGAACAGTAGAACTCATTCACAAGGAATAACCACTTAAGAGAAATACTAAGCGTGAAGAAAACAACTTAACTAGAGAGAAACAAGACGTAGCAACAAATTACAATATTCAAGTCAACAATAAGAAGCCAACACAACTAAATATATTCCAAGTAATGACAAGTCAGCTAGGATATAGGTTATCCAAATTCCTTTTAAGGTTGAGAAATTACGAGACATTTTTCAACAATTCAAGTAATGGTAAACCACAAAAGATAATAATAACTCCAATTAATGCTAAACAATTATAGGGTGAGATAATACTAATTCCAATTAAATAGGCAGCTTATGAAAAACAATATGGCGTGACGGTAGAAGGGTAGAATGTTCAGTTAAGTCAATTAAGATCAAATAAACAACAAAGTGCATCTACAAGAAAGTAGTTCTAATTTAAGCAGGTAGAGATGAAACTAGCAATCAGGAACTCAGTCATAACAATTACAACTTCATACACAGGGAATATAAGGACCTAAGAATCCTAAAAGGCCAACCTCCTACAAATAAGTCCGAGTACGCACTCGTCACCTCGCGTACACGGGCTGCAATCAACATAGAAGACTCCAATCCTAAGGGGTAATTCCCCACACAAGGTTAGGCAAGATACTTACCTCGAAGACGACAATCCGGTACTCAAAAATGGACTTCTGGGGTGAAAAGTCCTCCTGACAGCTCGAATCCAACTATAACAACTTCAAAACACACATAAATCTTATAAGGAACTATTTCGGGTAATAAAGTTTCGATCTTTACAAAAATCTAAAAATTGACCCAAAAGTCTCCCCTCGGTCCCGTACCTCGAACCTGTCAAATTTTACAAAATATGAATACCCATTACAATATGAGTTCAACCATACAAAAATTATTAAATTCCGATACCATTTCGTCCCTCAAATCATGAAATTTCGTTTTGAAAATTTTCTTCAAAACCAACATTTTCCCTAACTAAAGACACAATTTAAATGATAAAAACAAAGACTAAGCCATGGAATATATTTAATTCTAAGGGAAGAACACTAACCCAATCGAATTGCTTGAAAACCCCACCATGAATCGCCAAGAACCGAGCTCTAGTAGTCAAAATATGATAAAAATGGTGAAACCCTCGATTTAGGAATATATTCTACCTGCCCAGGTTTTTGTTCATCGCGAACGCGGAGGAGTGATCATGTTCGGGAAGAAGAAAAATGAAGGCTGCCCAGGTTGCTCATCACGACCGCGACAATGAGCTTGCGAACGCGGAGAAGAAGGTGCAGAAACCTACGCGAACGCGTAGGCAAGGACGCGAACACGAAGAGGAAAGCGATACTGTCCAATAATACCCTTCACGAACGCGGTGTAAAGAGTGCGAAAGCGAAGAACAAGAAAAATGGTCTACGTGAACGCGGAAGGGTAATCGCGAACGCGATGAAAGATTTTTGAGGTAGTCCGCATTAACACTTCGTGGACGCGAAAGGCTGTTCGTGATCGCATAGGAGGACACCAGAAGGTAGAAAATAGCAGTTCAAAAATGGGAGGAATTGACCCGTGGCCCACCTAGAACACATCCGAGGCCGCCGGGACCCCGTCTAAACACACAAACAAGTCCTACAAACTAACACCTACTCGCTCGAGGTCTCAAATCACATTAAACAACGCCAATACGACGAATCAAACCATAAATCAAACTTATGAACTTCCGAATCTTCAAACTTCTAAAATCGTTCCAAAACCTATCAATTCAACCCGGAATGACGCCGAATTTTGCAGACAAGTCCCAATTGACATCCCGGAGCTACTACAACTCTCGAAGTCACATTCTGACCCCGATATCTCAAAAAGTCAATTGTGGCAAAACTTATCCATTTTCAAAACTTCAAATTTTTCAACTTTCGCCGAATTACCTCAAATTGCTCTACAGACTTGCAAACCCAATTCTGGACGCGCGCCTAAGTCTAAAATCACCATATGAAGCTGTTGACATTACCTAAAACTCATTCCGAGGCCGTTTACACAAAAGTCAAACCTCTGGTCAAATCTCACTGCTTAAGCTTCTGAAACAAAAATCCTTTTTTCAAATTGACTCCGGATCATCTGGTAACTGAATCTAACAATGCACGTAGGTCGATATAAACAATGTGAAGCTTTTCAAGACCTTACTCCACCGAGCAAAGCTTACATTCTCAAAACGACTGGTCGGGTCATTACATTCTCCCCTATTAAAACAAATGCTCGTCCTTGAATGTGCCAAGATTCGCCTCGAAGTCTTCAAATCACTGAATGCAAACTTCCAACTCACAACTGCGGGTAATTCCATGTCACCCCAATAAATATATGCCTGAAGACATAACCTCAACTACACTTTAGCCTTCCTACCACCACCGATAAGCCTCACACCTCAATTTCTCACCTTCTACTCATTTCCCAAAGACCCGATTCTAAATCCATATCCGTCATTAGCCAAAACCAGTTGCATCAACTCATGACTTCACCCACAAGGTACGACCACACAATATAACACATCACACATAGGCCTATAATAACGCTTCTGATCACACTAGCTGCCCGAAATCGACTGAACACTGGCAATAAACCTCGTATCTGAAGAACTTTGTCTCAACCTCTCATAACACTGATAACGATGAAAGAAACACAAAGATCTCATTATTAGACACCCGAACCAAAAAAGCCGCAATTAACATCACCGGTCACACACCCCGCAAGCTAAAACTCAAGAAGCACAAAGCGAAAATGACTGAACATGAAAAGAGAACTCATAAGGAAACTATCAAAAAAGCCCGATAGGCACTACTCTCTATCAGTACTGATCCACGACCGATATAACAAGTAAAGAATGAAAACATGTAAACAAATCATAAGGATCCCATCCTGATAAAATTTCCACCGTGGTACTCAGCCCTGTCAAAACATATTGAATCACAAAATATAACGAGAGTCTCGCCCTCAACTCTAGATCACATACCAAATATATATCATACCAATTGAGATCTCCCACTAACTCATCTCGACTAATAAAATCATAACGCTCACTTAACTCACATCTCGATAGAGTATCAAATCACAACTCGTAAATAAAATACTTAAGAAAATCACATTAAGCCTACCATGACAATAACAACAACTCGCTTCTAGTCTCACAACTCTCGATGATGAATGAAAACAACGATAGACACGTGCTACCATTTTTTGAATCTCCCAACATGAGCAGACATGAAAAATAGAGAGCAAAGTATAAAACTCACTCCTAAATGAAACAACAAATAAGGGAACTCGTCCCGACCAGCAGAACTATAATGAAATACAAATGGTGCCCCTATGCAACATCAAACATACCTGTGTGATAACATCTAACACAACGGCCTCCAGTCTACTATACGAAACACATTAACGGGTCAGGCCTCCCCCTCTTGGGCGCCCTTTACTCACCTGAATACCCTGCTGTAACGCACTTGCCTAAGTCCTAGGACAATCTCTCGCCCAGTGACTGGTATCTTCACACTCAAACCAACCTCTCTACCGACGTTGCTGTGGAAACCGTGCAATACGGGCACTCTGAGACCTATAAGTACCTGAAACCCATGCAAAGCCAGTAATGCAAACCGAACTGGCTGACCCATAAAACCTCTACCATGTTGTACCCTGGCCCCATAATAAGGACCAGTAGATCTCTCCGGCATATGAGGCCTCCTCTCTTCCTTGTACTCTCTCTCCTGAACTCGTCTGTCCTCTTGCTCCCGGTCCCACATACCCTCTAACCGGCGAGTGATCCCTACTACCTGCTGAAACAAGACATCTGACTCCAACTCTCGAGTCATGTTGAACTGAATATCATGCCTGAGCCCCTCAATGAATCTACATACTTTCACCCTAACTGTAGCAACCAAGTGAGGTACATATCTAGCCAACTCACTAAATCTGACGGTGTACACAGCCCTGACGCAACTGCTCAAACTCCACGCGCCATGCCTCTCGGAGGGACTGAAGTGCAAACTCCCTCAAGAACATCTCTGAAGACTGACCCCATGTAGGTGAAGCTGACTCGGCTGGGCTACCCAACTCATATGCCCGTCACCACTGACAAACTGCTCCTCTGAGTTGAGACGTGAAAAAAAAAACCCGTTCGTCTCCACAATACCTGTAGTATGAAGAGTGCGGTGACACTTCTCCAAGAAACCCTGAGCTTCATCTGTCTCCAATCCACTAAAAGTAGGAGGGTGGTATTCCTTGTACCTGTCAAGTCTAAGTTGTTCCTCTTCAGTTATTGCTGCCCCAACCACGCGCTGAACTAGGTCCCCCGGCTATGCTGCCATGACACCTAGAACCTGACCAACATGATCCCTCTGCTCTGGAGGTAGGCGGTGGGAGTCTGAGCCCCTCCCACGATCTGTGAAGTAGCTGGTGCACCCGGAATTCATCCCGCCTGAGTCAATATAGAAATTATACTCAACAAGAACTGTGCGCAGGTCTCCTGAAGTTCGGGCATAACAACAGGCGCCTCTAGTGCCTGTTCCCCAACTGGAACTGTTGGCGACTCCTCAACGACTTCTCTGGTAGGTGTCCTAACTGTGGCTCGTACTCCTCGTCGGCTTCTGACTCTTCCCCTAGCGACATCCATCTCGGGGGTAACATTATCAGGAACCATAGCTCGTATCCTCACCATCGGTGAGAGAATGGAATGATAAATTTGAATTTCAAATTTCAAGATCAAGGAACTCGCACGATGGAATGAAGGAAGTGAAATTGTCCTAATAGTTTCGTAGCCTCTCAAATATAAGTACAGACGTCTCCGTACCAATCCGCAAGACTCTACTAAACTCATTTATGACTCGTAGCACCTATGAACCTAGGGCTCTGATACCAACTTGTCACAACCCAAATTTCCCTATGTTGGGTATCGTGATGGCACCTAGTCTTAAGGGCTAGGTAAGCCTAATATTAAGTAAACATAAATCATAATATCAAAAAATTTAAATGCTTTTGAAATAACTCTCTATACATTGCATATCTTCCCAAAACCCGACGAATACAAGTCATAAGCTTTAAAGAATTTACACTAAATTTTCTAATTACCACTGTTCGGAATAATTACAACAGTGTATGAATAAAAATATAAGACAGCGACTACGAAACCGCAAACACTGAAGTGGTTCTAGCTTGAGTCTCCACAACAGCAACCGCGCTGCTAATAATCGATCGGTCGGCTATGCAAAACCTGGAACCTGAACAAAAATTTGCAGAAGTGTAGAATGAGCACACCACAGCGGTGCCCAGTATGTATTCAAGACTAACCTCGGTGAAGTAGTGACGAAGACTAGTCAGGACACCCACTGGTATAATAAATTAAACATGCATAATCATAGGAAGGACAGGACATGACATCTATCTAATGACTACACAACATAATTAACAACATAACAAATACAATGTGGAAAGAAATACAACGAATAACAACGGAACATCATAATAATACACAGAAGAATGGACGAGAGCACAAGCCAAAAACCGGAAACCACAATACAGTAAGAACAAATAGTAACTCATCATTGTAATAGTTTTCCACATCAGGCCTTAGCCAACAACCCCAAGAAATTAGTCAAATCTTCGAGTGTAATTTTTCACCCGCGAGTTTATATTGAAATCTTTTACAATATAATCATTTCAAATAGAAAATTTCTTTTGAAATATACTTCCTCCGAATATAAATATATTTCTCAAAAAGAAAATCCTCAAACGTAATTTCTTCAAGATAAATGCGTTTCAAATATACTTTTTCAATAAATATCTTTCAAACAGAGTCATATGCAAGATAAATACTTTTCAAATAATATCGTTCGAACATAGTTTCTTCAAGATAATCTACGGCATTTCATCTCGTATTTCAGAATTAGTCATGCAGTACATGGGGGATCTCCCAGAATACGTCCATAGTCCCCCAAAAGTAAATATGCAGTTCTGGGGGGATCTCTCAGAATACGTCTGTGTCCCCCCCCCCCCCCCCCCCCCCCTTCTCCCTTTGCAGCGGAAGTCAGGGTTTCAACATTCATTGGGACAACACATTTCCTTTTGGGAAAGGGGTACAGAAGTTGAAGAGTCGCTACCTACGGATTTAAGGTTCATTAGGTCACCTATTGCAAATAACTCATATAAACTGATTTTACGCTACCAGAGATTGGGTAAGGGCTTGAAATTACCTTGAGGGGAAGGTGTTAGGCACCCCTCGAAGTCCACAACGGTAGGTCCCGGCCAAACTTATTTTGTGAATTAGTCATTAAACAAATAAAGCAATCTAAGCACACATATGTATAAAAAGAATATGGGAAGTCCTAAGTTTATTAGCCTATAGGATCACATATGTACAATACCCGATAAACTTTCCTCAATGAGAGGTGTTACACATGGCATTAGCGCACAGGTCACCATATCCTTTACTACCCAATTACCCTCCCCTTAGTGGTTATATAGGTGATTCTTGATTAAATGAACTTTATGCGTGCACTACCCGTCCCTTCCTTATGGACCTGTAGATATTTAGGGCCTCTAATTTAGGCATTTCTCGACTCTCCTACGGTATCTAAAGGAGAAAATATAAGTGACAATAAATAACAAGTAGGATTGTCGAGTAAAAGAAACAATTAAGGGGCTCGTATTTACCTTCACAAATAAATAAATAAATAAATAAATAGCACGTCTCAATCAGTTTGCCAACTTATTTTAGGATCTGTTGAATCTTGGAAATTCACAAATAATTAAACAAAGAAGAGTTCTACAAATTTTTATAGGATTTTAATTACTTACAAGATTGCCTAGGTGTGGTTCTGAGATACCCTATAAACATGGTATCTAACTGTAATCAAAATTCTAAAAATCGATTTAAAACAATCAGTTTGAGTTTGTTATGTCCTACAAGCATGTTGTCTAGGTACTGAACATTATGAAACTGGTTTTATTTATCCCTATAACATGATATCTAGGTGTTAGGATTGCTTTTGAACTTATGTGTTAGGATTGCTTTTGAACTTACTTTTATAGACAGAATAATTACTGATTTATGCGATGTAGACATGGTTTTAAAGAGAATGCAACAACAGTCCTAAAGCAGGGTTTCTAATGCACATAAAGAATGCATGTGTTTATTAGGTAGAATTATAGTAGTAGCTTAGTAACAAACTTTCTATGTGGTCATGATTATGCAGAAAGTGTGGAAAGCAGAATTTTAGAACATAATGTGCCTATAACATGTTTTCTAGTATGCCAAACAATCTTAAAGCATGGTCTCTAATGCAAACAAATAATCCTAAGAACATGATCTCTAATGCAGTCACATAATCCAAAGAACATGATCTCTAATGCAAGCAAATATCTATAATAAACCTAAGGGCATGATTTCTACCCAGCTTCCCCACAAAATTTATATAAGAATCCCTCCCTTTTTACTAATTTCCCCAATATCTGCTTCCAAAGATTATTATTACAGACCATAAAATGAATTACAGAATAACCAAAAGCTATGACATAGGGAGTCTGACTAGGCCAAACATGAACCTGGAAATACCAGGCCTTCAAAAAGTCCAAGATGCCAAAGTCTCATAGTGTCCAATAGGGGTATCCTGGTGCATCAAAGTTCAGAAGGGCCTCAGGGACCCTGGAAAATGATCACACCAAGACCTTTCAAATAGAGAAGTGATTATGTGAAATGTGAAAGGGTTAGCCCCAGTGTGCCAGAGTTCGGAGGAATCTCATGGATTCCTAGGCAGTAAACACACTGGAGGGACAAAATCTTAAGTAATTTAAGAGTAGGAGTGACAGTGCTTGACATAGTTGGAATAAATTTTGGAAAACGGTATAGGAGTAAAACACTTAGGAGTGAGAAAAGTATTTCATGAGTGGACACAGTTTGGAAAAAACATATTAAGAGTGAAAATATTTTTTGATAACAATTCTGGAAAAAAGAAAGATTCAATAAACAACAGCACAACCATAAACTTAGAAGTGCCCAGATTCAACTCAATTCGTTAAATAACTCTAGGTGAGGACACACAATTGTACAGATAGGGACCATGGGTTGGGAACACATGAATCAAAAAACAAAACAAGAGAGAGCACATTGATCAACAAGGACAGACAAGGGTTATTTTTCATTCAGCAAACAAATTCATAGCATTAGAACATAGACTACTGATTCAGAGTCTTAACAGGGAAATCATACTTGATGCTAAAGTGGTAGTAAGGCATAGAGACTAAGTATAAGCATGGTCATGCTGAGGACAGGGGTCTAACTGAACTGGTCATACCAGTTGAAGTCAATGGACATCAAAGATAAAAGCATATAGCATAGAAATCCAACATGTTGATTTAAGGAAGTAAACAGGAAGGACTAGGAGCCTAAACTGAATAACATGTTGATTGAGGCAATAAACATAGAAGAGTGAATTTAAATATGTTGATCAAAGCAGTAAACGAGAAAGGACACAAAATTAATGTGCAATGGTTATACTAATACAGAAAGACATAGCCTTAATAGAAGTGAAGCAACAACGAGCACATATATTTAAACTTCATATTAGAAGGAATGGCATTAGGAGAAAAAACATACCAGTTAAGGAAGCAAAACACAAAATAAAGTAGGTAGAATTCCACAGTCTAGCCTTGGCTTTCAGCCGGCTAGACAAGCAATGAGCACAAGTAGAAGAAAGAGAGATGAGCGAAAAAGTTTTTGTGTGTGTGTATATTTGAACTGTATGTTCGTGTGTTTAAGAGGTAGAAGAAGAGTGTATATATAGAACATAGGGAGTGAATCAAAATAAGGTAAAAGATCACAGTTCAATCAATTAGGAGCAATTAATCAGTTATGGAATCAATTCTATAGGGGAGTCCGGAATAGAATCCTTAATTGGGGGTAATCAATTAACGGTCAAAATAGGGGGTCCAATTAAGGTAAGGACTCAAAAACATTCCATATAGTTAGTCAGTAGAAATCCCAAAACCATATTGATAACTAATTAAGGCAAGTATGATCAATTAAGGTCACAAATAAAGAAACAAATAAAATCTCAACACACACTGATTTTAACAGGACAATTAATAGGAATCAATCAGTAAAATCTTCAAAGAATACTGATTTTATAGGAAAGAGTTATTTAGATTCCCTAAATAGAAATCAATTAAGTAAAACCTCACAGAAATACCGGATTTAACAATAAAAGATGGTTCGAATCTTTAATAGAGATCACTTAGGGCAAAAATCCCAAAAGAATAATGATTTAACAGGGAAACATTTGAATCCCTAAATAGAATCAGTTAGTACAACTGATTCACAAAAATCAACATAGTAAATAAAAAAAAAAGAAATCAGGGTAACCATTAAAAACACCTAAGGTTCAAGCATACATACAAATATTAACCAATGCGTAAAGAGATGAACATATTAAACATTGAAAGTAAAAAATCTTTTGAAAAAGGTCTGGTAAGAACCCTAGTTTTAGAAAGAGTGACTGAAAAATTGAAACAATTAATTAAAATAAGAAATGTTTAAAGGAAAACACTCAATAATACTCAAATCACTTCAGATCTATAAAGATCTGAGAAGATTCGCACGGTAGTGAAATTAGGATTTTCAAAAAAATAGCAGAGATGAAGAGAATCGGTCAAAACCCCATGGATTCGTATTAAAAATAAGATGAAACCCATACCCACAAACGGAAATGGCCTGAGACAGGAGGGTAACCAAGTTTCAGGCAAGATCAGGTTGAATCTCCACGAGATTCTTCTGAGGACTCATGAAATCAAATAGCCAGAGAGTATAAGAGACCAGTGGTGGTCGGAGAGTGCACGGAAACACCATAGAATGGAGGTTCTCGTCGGTGACGTCGATTAGGGTTAGGGTGAGTTGAGAGAGAATTAGAGAGGTGAGGAAAACGAGTGACGGAGGAACTGAAGATAATGAGGGGGGTTAGAGTTAGTTAAGTATTAATAAGGTAAGTTTAATCGTGGACCATTGATCTAAAAGATCAATGGTCTTTAATCGTGGACCGTTGATCTAAAAGATCAACAGCCACGATTAAAGGGATTGGGTCGGGTGTATACAGATTGGGCTTTAAGGGGTTTGGGCTTGTTTTATTAAGGGGTTTGAGATAATTTTAAAGAGGTTAGGTCTAAAAATAAAAAGGCTATTTGTTAAATACCCAAATAATTGATAAAAAAATAATTTATAAAATAATTAACATATTATAAAAAAGTAATTTTCATGCAAAGAAATGTTTTAATATAATTACTCGATATTTAAAAAATATAACGAGCTATTTTCTGATAAAATAATGTATAACGCATGCATGGGCCATAATTGCAAAGTCATTGCAATTGTAACCCAAAAAATATAAATATGGCTATTTATGAAATAATTTAAGTTTAATATAAATACAAATAGCAATATCAAGCCATGCAATCGTTATAAAGTTATTCGTGATGCAATTTATAGTTATTTATATAAATAAGATACTAGGATAAATTAATTAAAAATCCTTAAAAAATGTAAAAATTATGAAAAAATAACAATTGATGCTAATTCATTGTTCTGAAGGTATATATACATTTTGAAAGATATTATAGGGAAAAATTGGGTATTAACAGCTGCCCCGCTTTACCCGGGAAGGATGAAAGAGTTGTCGGGTAAAGACATGATGGCCAATTTTGACCGAGTAGGGTGATTTGAGAGACATAGGCCGCACTCTCGTTTCTGAGTTGCCTACATATCCCTGGTTTTACAGGAATCAGGCCGTGTGTAGTTCTGGATTCACTGGAGGAATATACCGATGAAGAACATACACAAGGTTTTGAAATAGGTGAAACAATTGCGGTTAAGTTTGAGATAGTATGAAGGAACTGGAGCGGGATTGCTCCTCTTGGGGTAGTGGTTGATCATCGGGTCACCTGCAAGTAAAGATATACTACAAGCGTATATTTGCATATAAATTTAAAAATGATGCAGATTCCCTTCGGACCATGCAAAATCGTCTTTGGACGGTTGAGGATGACGTCCTTAGACCATGATGTCCTGGGCCATGAATTGTTCAGTGAGGTATTCACAGGCCATGATACGATGTTCTCGGTCCATGAAAATGGTGCCTCTGAACCATGACACCTTTGAATAATGATATGCAAATTTGAGAGATCCTCAGGCCATGACATGGTGTCTTCCGGCTATGAGGATGATGCCTTTAGACTATGATGCCTTTGGACAAGTTGGCGATATTTAAGCCCATGAGATGCAACAATATGATGTCAAGAGAAACGAGACAAGGCTTAGTCTTGTGAAGTTGAGGGCAGAGCTTAGCCCGAAAGAAGACAAAATAGATAGTTCCGGAGAGACAGTGCTTAGTCTTGGGAAAATAAAAGGAAATGATTAGCCTTGTGCTATTAGAAGGAAATGCTCAGACTTATGCAAGTAGGAGGCAGAGCTTAGCCTCATGCAGGATTTGAGATAGAGCTTAGTCTCGTGCAGATAGAAGGCAATGCTTGGCCTAATGGAAGGGGGAGATAGAGCTTGGTCTCATGCAACTAGGAGGCAGTGCTTAGCCTTATGCAAGATTAAGGACAGGGCTTAGTCCCATGCAAATAGAAGGCATTTCTTAGCCTTATGTAGATAGGAGGCAGGGCTTAGCCTCATGCAGGATGTGAGACAGAGCTTAGTCTCATGAAAGATTCGAGGCAGGCCTTAGCCCCATGCAAAGTGAAGGCAATGCTTAGCCTTATGAAAATAAAGAGGCAGGGCTTAGCCTCAGGCAGGATGTGAGACAGAGCTTAGTCTCATGTAGGATTTGGGACAGGGCTTAGTCCCATGCAAAGTGAAGGCAATGCTTAGCCTTATGCAAATACAGAGGCAGGGCATAGCCTCATGCAAATGTGAGACAGAGCTTAGTCTCATGCAGGATTCGGGACATGGCTTACTCCCATGCAAAGCGAAGGAAATGCTTAGACTTATGAAAATAAAGAGGCAGGACTTAGACTCATGTAAATGCGGAGGCAATTCTTAGCCTCATGCAAGATTCGGGACAGGGCTTATTCCCATGCAAATAGAAGGCAGTTCTTAGCCTTATGCAGATAGGAGGAAGGGCTTAGCCTCATGCAGGATGTGAGACAGAGCTTAGTCTCATGCAAGATTCGGGACAGGGCTTAGTCCCATGCAAAGAGAAGGCAGTGCTTAGCCTTATGCAAATAGGAGGCAGGGATTAGCGTCGTGCAAGATTTGGGACAAAGCTTAGTCCCATGCAGTTAAAGCATATGATAGCAGAGCATTTCTTAGCTGGACGTGGATTATGTATCGTGGTTGTTATGAAGGTTGTGATTTCTAGGCGTGTATATTATTCGTTCCTGCATTCAAAGAAAAATTATGAGTTTTGTGAGGGGAGGTCGATCCTGTTCAAACATTGGGGGTAGCGTTTGCTAAACAGAGTTATTTCACAAACGAGCACGCACAATTTTCAAAGACGTAGTAAAAAATATATTTTTAAGAAATTTGTTAGATGAACCGGTGACTGTGACACGATCCGAGACATTGCGAATTCTCTTGCTATAGAATTTTGAGGGTCCTCCTCAAAATTCTACCCCAGTTAGCTGGACAAACATCTCTGACTGTTGTACATGCTGCGATCGACTGAACTTGCTTCGGAATTTTGAGGGTCCTCCTCAAAATTCTGCCTCAATTTATAATTGGGGGGGGGGGGATAATATTTTTATTGAATTGTGATCGAACCCATAAGGATGCCTACATATCCCCTCTTAAACGGGAATCAGTTCGGGCGTAGTTCAATTTACATCATTTTCGGAAAACATAAATAGTTACACATAGTATTGCTTGACTGCATTTGAATCAATCAGTTTTTGTTCTCCGTCCATTTCTGCAAGTATGAGGGCTCCTCCTGTCAATACCCTATGAACCATGTAAGAACCCTGACAGTTGGGAGAGAATTTCCCTATGGCTTCATCCTGATGCGGAAAGATCTTCTTCAACACCAGTTGCCCCGGTGTGAACTGTCTCGACTTGACTCTTTTGTTGAAGGCTCTGGACATTCTATTCTGATAAAGTTGTCCACGACATATTGCATTCATCCCCTTCCTGTCTATGATGGCTAGCTACTCATAACATCTTCTTATCAATTATGCGTTGCTGAGCTCAGCTTCTTGTATGATTCTCAAGGAATGGATCTCTACTTCGGCGGGAATAACAGCTTCAGTACCATAAACCAGCAAGTAGGGATTTGCCCCGGTTGATTTGTGGACTGTGGTATGGTATCCCAGTAAAGCGAATGGTAGCTTCTCGTGCCATTGTTTATGATTTTCTACCATTTTCTTCAGTATCTTGATATTCTTGTTGAGGGCTTCTACAGCTCCATTCATTTGAGGTCTGTATGTTGTGGAATTCTTGTGCTTGATTTTGAAAGTCTCGCACATGGCTTTCATCAGATCACTGTTGAGATTGGCGGCATTGTCAGTGATGATGGATTCTGGAACTCCGAATCGACAAACAATTCGATCGCGGACAAAATCTGCCACAACCTTCTTAGTCACTGCTTTGTCGGATGCCGCTTCGACCCATTTGGTGAAGTAATCAATAGCTACCAAGAAGAATCGGTGCCCATTTGAGGTGGTGGGCTCTATTGGACCAATGACATCATTCCCCAGGTGGCGAATGGCAAAGTTAAGCTTGTTGCATTGAGCTCATTTGGCGGAACTTTTATCATATCTGCATGTACTTGACATTGGTAGCATTTTCGGACATACTGGATGCAATCTATCTCTATGGTCATCCAGAAATAACCGGCCTTGAGTATATTCTTGGCCAAGACAAAACCATTCATATGTGGGCCGCAAGTCCCATCATGTATCTCCTCAAGTAGTTTAGAAGGTTCTTTTGCATTGACAGACCTTAGTAATACCAAATCAGGAGTTCTTCTTTACAGGTTTCCTCCGTTGTGGAAGAAATTATTGGACAACCTCCGAAGTGTATGTTTCTGAGTATGATTTGCATGCTCCGGGTATTCTCCTTTTTCCAAATATTCTTTGATATCGTGGAACCAAGGTTTTGTCGTATGTTTCTTCTTCAACATGGGCACAATATGTCAGCTGGCTATGGATCCTTACTGGGATAGGATCAATGAAGTTCTTGTCGGGATGCTGTAACGTGGATGACAAAGTGGCTAATGCATCGACAAACTCGTTCTAAATCCTAGGAACATGCCTAAACTATATCTTCGTGAACCTCTTCTTCAATTCCTGCACATGGTGCAAATATGGCAATATCTTGGAATTCTTGGTGGCTCATTCTCCTTGTACCTAGTGTACAAGAAAATCTGAATCACTGATTACTAGTAGCTCTTGAATATTCATGTTGATGGCCATGTTGAGTCCTAGTATGCAGGCTTAATACTCTGCCATCTTGTTGGTGCAAGAGAATCTGAGTTTAGCAAATACGGATAATGTTGGCCAGTTTTCGATACCAAAACGGCTCCAATGCCAACTCCTTTGAAGTTTGCCCCTCCATAAAAGAACATCCTCCAACCGTCATAGGATTCAACAATGTGTTCTCCTATGAATAGTACCTTTTCATTGGGAAAATACGTTTTCAGGGGTTCGTATTCTCCATCCACAAAGTTTTCAGCAAGATGATATGCCAGTGCCTGTCCTTTGACCGCTTTCTAAGTCACATAGACAATGTCGAATTCACTCAACAGAATTTGCCACTTAGCCAGCTTTCCAGTGGGCATGGGCTTCGTAAAATACTTCAAGGGATCCATTCTTGATATGAGGTATGTTGTGTAAGCACAAAAATAGTGCCTCAGCTTCTGAGCTATCTAGGTCAAAGCGCAACAGGTACGTTCCAATAGAGAGTACCGCGCTTCATATGGAGTGAACTTCTTACTCAGGTAATAGATAGCATGTTCTTTCTTCCCTGTCTCGTCATTCTGCCCCATAACGCATCCGAAGGCTCCATCTAGCACTGCAAGGTAGAGTAGAAAGGGTCTACCTGGATCTGGAGGGACCAAGACTGGTGGTGTTAATAAGTACTCTTTGATATTGTCGAAAGCCTTTTGAAAATCTTCAGTCCAACTAGTAGAAGCATCTTTCTTCAACATCTTGAAAATTGGCTCATATATAACTGTGGACTGGGCTATGAACCTGCTGATGTAGCTTAGCCATCCCAAGAAACTCATTACATCCCTCTTACTCTTTGGTGGTGGCAGCTTCTGGATGGCTTTGACTTTTGACGGACCCAATTCTATCCCTTGGCAGCTGATGATGAACCCAAGCAACTTTCCGACAGGAACCCCGAATGCACTTTTTCGGGGTTTAATTTCAGGTTGTACTTTCGCAGTCTTTCGAAGAACTTCCTCAAATCTGATATATGATATGTGGCTTTCTTTGACTTGATGATGATGTTGTCCACATACACCTCGATCTCCTTATGTATCATGTCATGAAAGATGGTAGTCATGGCCCTGATGTAGGAGGCTCCAGGATTCTTTAGGCCGAATGGCATCATCTTATAACAGTACACTCCATATGGTGTAATGAAAGCCGTTTTCTCAGCATCCTCGTCGTCCATCCAAATCTGATAGTAACCGGCGAAACAATCTACAAATGACTGGCGTTCATGTTTGGCAGAATTGTCGATTAAGATATGTATGCTTGAAAGCGGGAAATAATCCTTTGGGATGGCTCTGACCTTCCCATCCTTATTTGGAACTGGAACAATGTTGGCTAACCAAGTTGGGTATTCAACCACCCTGAGGACCTTGGCCTTAATCTGCTTAGTAACCTCCTCCTTTATTTTCAGACTCATATCAGGCTTGAATTTCCTGAGTTTCTTCTTTACTGGCAGACACATCGGGTTTGTGGGCAAATTATGAGCCACAATAGTCGCACTCAATACAGTCATATCATCGTATGACCATGCAAAGATGTCCTCATACTATTTCAAGAACTGTGTGTACTCTTCTTTTTCTTACGGCAATAAGTGGATGTTGATGCGGGTCTCCTTGACAGTTTCAGAATCTCCCAAGTTGATTATTTCAGTTTTGTCCAGATTGGACTTAGTCTTGTTTTAAAAATATTCTACTTCTCTGACAATTTCTTCGGGTATGACATCTTCTTCCTCCAAATCACTATCCTTTTGTTGTGTTGTCTTATTACATGTCACAGTTTTCGGTTCATCGAGATATGAAATAGTAATGTTGTGCAGATAAAAATATGAGAGAAAAATGGTAATAAATATCGATTCATTGAAAGAGTCAAACAAAATGCATTTTTTCAATAATTAAAACATCATTTTGGAACATTTGGAAATATTATTTAAAAAAAATGCAAAAGGGAAATCATAATTTTCTCAGAAAATAGATAATGTTGATCAGCCTTGCTGCCCCGGGACTCGTCGGGCTCTAGATGGTCTGATAGTCCAATTCTTGAGGAATGATCCTCTTTCCACAGCTCGGATGGTAGGGCCTTCCTCTTCCTCCTCCCCAACAATCACGCAACAATCCATGTCGTCATCTTCCAGGAACCGATTTCTCAAGGCTGCCAGTGCTTCTTCCTCCTCTGATCCCCATATGATGTCGATTTTTTGCAAAGTCTAACTCAAGTGCGGTATAGGCTGCTCCAGTGGGTAGTACGGACAACGCCATGGTTGCGACCAGTCATTGTATTCTTGCCAGGTGTACTGATATCCCAACCCGAAAGTGCTACCATGGCATTTTGGCTATATTGGCTTGGTGATGCCCTGAAGATTTTTACCAAGACCTTTGCCAGTCTCATACCCTGTCCAGTTCATCATGCTTGCTATCTTGCTATCCCACCATTTATCTTTGTCGATTGCGTTAACCCGCTCGACATAATGATAAGTCTCTCCACCCAGGCTTCTTCTATTTTCAACCACCGGCATGGTTTGACAGGTGTAGATGGGGTTTCTTCCATCTCCATGGATAATCACTTCTTGGTGATTCCACTCGAACTTCACCACTTGATGCAAGGTTGATGCTACAGCCCCAGCGGCGTGTATATATGGTCATCCCAATAACAGATTGTAGGATGCAGATATGTCCAATACATAAAACTTGACATCAAACCACGTAGGCCCCATCTGTAGACAGAGATTAATTTCCCCGATGGTAGCTCTCTGAGACCCGTCGAACGCGTTCACATTCATAGTCCCCTCTCGGATCTCATACAAACCTTTGTCCAACCTTTTAGTGTTGTCAATGGGAAAATATTGAGACTGGATCCCCCATCGAACAGAAACCTAGCAATGAAGTTGTCTGCGCATGGCACTGATATGCAGTGCCCTGTTGTGATTCAAACCCTCACGTGGCAACTCGTCCTCGTGAAAAGTGATTTTGTGACTTTCCAGCACCTGCCCCACCATATTAGCCATTTCTCTGCAGGTGATGTTATTAGGTACGTATGCTTCACTCAAAGCCTTTAGGAGAGAATTCTTGTGTACTTCTGAATTTTGTAACAGTGACAGGATAGATATCTGAGTAGGAGTCTTGTTCATATGATCGATGACTGAATACTCCATCGCTTGCACTTTTCTCCAGAGGTCATCCGGGCCTGTTTCAATAATGGGCGGTCTGTTAGAGGCTTGCTTGCTGGATTCTCCCAAATGCTCCAGTGTATAGACTCTTCCAGTCCTAGTCATCCCTTGCGCAACACCAGATTCTCCCATTTTGGTCTTTTATTTTCTTTTAGCTTCGGCCACATAATCCCATGGTACAGCCTTGGTGTCGAAAGGCGGTGTGGTTGATATTTTCACTTTGAATGGTGCGGCTACCTCCACCTAGAATGGAATAGGTGAAGTTGTAGGTGGTTCTACCTCAACTTCAAATGGGACTGATGCAGTTACCTCGACCTCCACTGGCGGCTATATCTGCACTATGATGGGGTTGAGTGTGACTGCGAGTTTCTTAGGATCGTCGCCCTCTTTGATAAGCCCAATTTACCCCTTGGGATCCCATTCCTCATTTGTTTTTATCACGTTGATACCTTCACCCCTATGATCTGGGAGGGAGTTATTGCAGACATTAGGCACAGCTTCCTTCACCTGGATGACCTTGTTGTCAATCAAAGTCTGGATCTTATCCTTCAGTGCTCGGCATTCGTCAATGGTGTGACTTTTCATGCCAGAATGATATGCACAAGTATTATTTGGGTTGACCCATTAGGATGAGTTCTCTATGGCCACATCAGGGATGTGAGTGCTTGGGTAGTTTTGACGAGTTGGAGGTGACTGAAAATGAGATGGTTGGGAATCATAAGTCTGATAAGCGTTGGCTGGTTGGGAATATCAGTGAGATGAGGGTTGATATGTGGGTAGAGATGATGGTTGATATATGGGTGGAGGTGATGGTTGATATGTGGGTAGAGGTGCTTGGTATGCAAGTGGGGAGGTTCGATATACAAATGGAGTTTTGGGTCCTTGGGCGACCATTACTGCTCCCACGTCCTTCTTCTTTGATATACCCCCTGACTGTAGTGCTTTATTAGTGACCTGCAATGCCTTGAAGTTGGTTACCATCCTGCTTTTGATGCCCTCTTCGATCCTTTCCCCGAGTTTGATGATATCTGAGAACTTATGGTTTTCGATGACCATCAACTTTTCATAGTATTGTGGATCTTGTGCTCTGACGAAGAACTTGTGCATATGTTCCTCATCCAATGCCAGCCTGACTTTGGCTGCTTCTGACCTCCATCGAGTAGCATACTCGCAAAAAGTCTCAGTAAGATTCTTCTTAAGGTTCTGAATGTATAAGACATCTGGTGCATGCTCTGTGTTGATTCTGAATCTGTCCATGAAATCAGACGTCATATTCACCCAGTTGGACCATTTCTTAGGATCGTGGCTGATGTACCAGGACAAGGCATCTCCCATAAGACTCCTTATAAAAGCTTCATCCGGATCCTTTCATCCTTTTCGATCCCAACAAGCTTATCACAATAGGACCTTAGATGAACCCTGGGATCACCTGTCCTATCAAACATCTCGAACTTGGGAGGTTTGTAACCCTCCGGTAGTTCTACATCCGGCTATATGCATGGGTATTCATAGTTTAGACTTTCTATCCCATTGCCTCCTTCCACGCCTTGAACCCGACTGGTTAACTTCTTGATCTCCTCGGCCAAGTTCTTAATGAGCACGTCATTTTCAGCAAATTCCAGTGCATAGGATATGGGTTGAGTGGAGTGAGGTAGGGTCTCCACGTATATAGGGTTGTTTTGGTGGTCTGGAGTTTGGGTATAGTGGTGATCATTGGTGGAGTTCTGGGGTTCGGGAATGACAGGTGGAGTATTTTTTGGGGTATGGTAGGAGTTTTGCCGGTACTGTGGTGGGATAGTTTGATTTTATGGTGGGGCTGCATAATGGTGAGGTGTAGGAAGATTTTGTGGGTGCTTGTTGGGTGTGTTTTTAGGTGGTGCCGGGTTCTGAGGGTTTGGATGACTGATATCTGGGACATTGAGTGAGAATGATAGGTTTGCTACATTTCGGACATGCTCGAGCTCACTGTGGAGTTCTAGTATTTTCTATTCAAGTCATGACACTGCATCATTTGGGTCCTAAGTACCCCGACCATCAGAAGCTTCCGCATGTTCAACATGTGTAGTGTTTTCTTTTCTGGTGTTGTTCAAATCTTCCATCTTTGCTTTTCCTTTGCCTTTTGGTGGACTAGGAGGAGGAGAAAGTGGAGGGCCCCTGGATCTTGTATGATAAGCTGATGATGTCAGTATGCACGAACCAACCTTTGGGGAACGGGAATAATCAAAAGAAACAAAAACAAAAGGTAGTCAAGTCAGTAAGGGTTCTGAAAAGAGTATTTGCAGTATTTAAACACATATTGCAGAAAGATAAACTCGTGTCCTGATTTAGAAGCCTCGTTGTGCCAGAGGTAGGCCTAGAGACAAGTTGATTTGGAGAACTTAAATGCCAATAAATGCCTCATTTCATTAATACAAAGATAGATGAATCCCAAAATGACATTAAGATAATAAAGATAAGTCACCATTGGCACTTGGCCTTATTACATTTAAGAAAGCAAATAAATCTAGTCTACTTGGTCACCTTCCATGGACTTGATCGTTCTAACTCCATCAACCATATTCCCCAGCTCGTGCAGACCCAGCAGCAAGTAGGCTCTAGTCAGATGTCCTCCCTCGCTCCTTTCAGCATTTTGGCAGTCGTCGATCCTCTTTATTATTTTACCTTCCAGCTCCACCAAACCTCGCTCCAGATATTATAAACTTTTCTTGGAGGTGATAGACATTTCTTTCCATCCATTGATCAGCCTCATAACTATTTCGTTTATCTCCCGATGTTCAGTCTCGGAGTCATGAACCATATTGCGGGGTCTGTTGTATTTGACTTGGGGCTAGACATCTTCATTTATTATCCTGTTTCCCCGACCGGTTCCTGGCTTCACTATCCCATCTAGGTTGTCTTCTAACCATGCCGGGTAGAAGGGTTCACACCCAGCGTGATACCTGTCTGGATCAGTGGTGTTCTTTTCCATAATGATCTTGTAATGCCACATATGATGAGCTTGGCATCTGTAAGGGATGTCGTCATCTTGAAAGTCTTCTCTGAAATGGTTCATCTTTGTAAGTCGCGGTAGGACCTGCTTCCTGCCTGCTTGCCTCATAACCCGGATGGGAACATAAGGGTGTATCCCTCTTAACCCAATCAACACTAAGTGAGGAGCGTCCTTAGACGTGATGATGAACTCATCAGTTGGGAACCATTCAAACATCCACTGTACTTGCTCTTCGGTCAGATTGTCGAAGAACTCTACCCATTCTTTGGAACTTTCTAGTTAAGCAAACCTGTCCAGAATGTAGGTCATCCGCTTGGGGTGATGGAAGAAAAATATGATCATTCCAAGCCCTTCGCGGAAACTCCTGGCGATACTGACCCTTTTGGAGATGTTCCAATAACCACAGATGTAGCAGCAGATTGCAACCCTCGAAATGCTTGAACTTTTTTTTACAGTGGTCCAGAGCTCGGTAAATCTCGGCTATGATCATAGGGACTATGATGTATGTCTGTCCCTCGATTCCCTCCATTATGGTCTTGGAGACCATGGCCAGTCTAGTGTGGATTCTTTCCTTTTTCATTGGCAACACTAGCAGACCCAAGAAATATACAATGAACACGAATACTCTGTGGTGGATGTGACCCAGAGAAGTGATAGAAAATTCATCATGGAACATGCGATAAGACTTGTTATGGTCGTATCTCTCGTACAGGTAATCGAAGGGTATATAGGACTTCTTCAAGCACTCCAAGTCAGCATTCTTCTTTAAACCCATCAATTTTAGGAACCCCTTACTAGTGTGGTTCTCTTGTACCAATAGCCCAGGGCTATCCCAAGGCATTCCGGCAAATCCCCCGATTTCTTCTAGGAGTGGTGTCATTTCTATATCCCCAAAACGAAACACGGATCTCTCATTGTCCCAGAATAGAGTTGCAGCTTCGATCAACATGTTGTTTGGCTGAATGTCTACCAGGGATGGAAAATTACCCAAGTATTTTCTCACATGTTTCTTGTCACTTGAGAAAAGATCCTCCCACCAGTCTAGTAGCAGTGGTAGTATATTTCTAACCATGCCGAATCTGGGGACCTCGTGCCTCATTTTCTGGAAAATAAAGAAGGTTAGACCATTTTCCTACACCTGATTCGACTATTTATACATTCATGATTGTCATATTGGCATTTTTAGTTCTCCAAATTAATGCACAAAACGTGATTACGTCAGTTGGGATTATGGAAACCACGGTGGACTTTGGACAAGGCTCGTCTTAAAGGGTTATTATGTGGACAACATTTTAACCCGGCTAGGTTTGACCGTGCTGCATGCACAGTTATAATAAGATTAAGGTTGCTATGAGGGTCTAGACTGGTACCCTCAAGCGGACAACTTTAGGGGGAAAGGCACGGAACTGTCGACTGCACCGCTGATTGACTATTTTTACCGCAAATAAGCCATTCCGAATTTAAGGGTGATATATTGGAAGAGTGCAACCACTCATCAAATGTTACTATAGGATTGTTTAGGAATGAGTGGAATATGATGTTGAGCATGATTTATGCAACAGTAAATAACATGTTGTCATGTATTTGCACGTTAGAAAGCAATAAATACAATATTTATTATTGAAAGATGTTTAAGAAGGAAAACAAAGAAATAAGTCAGTTTCGCATTGAGGAAATAAATACTTGAAAATAAACAGTTAAGTTCACATGCGGGAAAGGGAAAGGGTGAGCAAGTATTAGCAAAGTAAGGCATGTTTAGACTAATTCACAAAGAACATTTGTTATGGTAAAAGCCTAAAATCGCCAGCAGAGTCGCCATGTTGTCGCGCCCCTCCCATTTTCTCCCCTTTTCAGCGGAATTCAGGGTTTCGATATTCATTGAGACAACTCATTTCCTTTTGGGAAAGCGGTACAGAAGTTGAAGAGTCACCACTTAAGGGATTTAAGGTGCGTTAGGGCACCTATTGCAAATAACTTGTATAAACTGATTTACACTACCAGAGATTGGGTAAGGGCTTGAAATTACCTTCAGGGGAAGGTGTTAGGCACCCCTTGAGGTCCACAATGGTGGGTTCTGGCCACACTTATTTTGTGAATTAGTAGTAAACAAATAAAGCAGTCTAAGCAGACATATGTATAAAAAAAAAAGGGAAGTCCTAAGTTTATTAGCCTATAGGATCACATATGTACAATACCCGGTAAACTTTCCTCAATCAGAGGTGTTACACGTGGCATTAGTGCACAGGTCATCATATCCTTTACTACCCAATTACCCTCCCTTTAGTGTTTATATAGGCGATTCTTGATTAAACTAACTCTACGTGTGCATTACCGTCCCTTCCTTATGGCCCTGGAGGTGTTTAGGACCTCTAATTTAGGCAGTTCTAGACTCTCCTAATGTATTTAAAGGAGAAAATCTAAGCGGAAATAAAGAACACGTAGGACTGTAAAGTAAAAGAACAATTAAGGGGATCATGCTTACCTCCACAAATAAACAGACAATTAGCATGTCTCAAACAACAAGATTTCAGATGTTTCAGAAAATGTCCTAGAGCAGGATATCTAGATGAGTAAATAGAATATATGCAACATTGTGTCAAAGCGAGGTAATAAAGACCTAATCAGTTTGCCTACTGATTTTAGGACCTGTTAAATCTAAGAAATTCACAAATAATTAAACAAAGCACAGTTCTACTGTTGATACCCAAATTTTTCCTATAATATTTTTTTAAATGCATATACACCTTCAAAACTATGCATTAGCATCAATTGATATTTTTAGATTAATTTATCCCAGTACTTTATTTATATAAATAATTAAAATTTCATCACAAACGACTTTATAACATTTCATGATTTCATTTGCTATTTATGGTCATATTAAGCTCGAAATATTTGCACAAATAGCCACATTTACATTCGTTGGGTTACAATTGCAATAACTTTGCAATTATAGCCCATGCATACATTATTACATTACTTCACCATAAAATAGCTTGTTGTATTTTTAAAATATTGAATAATTATTTTAAAACATTTTTTATGCATGAAAATCATTTTTTTACAATTTGTTATTTATTTTTTACAAATTACTTATTAATTGATTGAGTATTTAACAAAAGACCTTTTTATTCCTTTAATTTTTCGGACCTAACCAACTATATACCAGCCCAAACTCCTTAATACACCAGCCCAGTTCACCCCTAAGCCCAATCTGCCTACCCGACCCAATAAACCCCTCTCCAATCATGGCCGCTTATCTTTTAGATCAACGACCCACGTTAATACTTACCATTTTAATTCACCAAAAACCCTAACCCCCTTTCATTCTTTTCCTTTTTTCCTTCCGCCGTCATCATTTCCCCCCAACCCTCCATTCTCTCTCGACCACCCCCTAAACCTTAATCGCTTTCACCGGCAAAACTCCCATCTATGGAGTTTCTGTGTGTTCTCCGGCCCTTACCAGCCTTCTACGCCCTCTGGTTGTTGGTTACATGGGTTCTTAGAAGAATCTCAAGAAGATTCAACTTGATATTTTGGCCGAAATTGGTTTACAGGCCTGTCTAGGGCCATTCTCATTTGTAAGTACTGATTTCCTCCCATTTTTGGTTTGAATCTATTAGTTTTTTACCAACTTTCTCTCATCTCTACTATTTTTCTGAAAACCCAAGCTCGATATTGTTGATTCTTCTCAGATCTTTATAGATCTGAGATGATTCGAATTTTATTAAGTGTTTTCCTTCAAAAACCCCTTGTTTTAACTGATTATTTCAATTTTAGTTGTTCTTTCTAAAACTAGGGTTCATTCCAGATTTTTCTTCAACGATTTTTATAAGTTCTCAATGTTTAGCTAATTGTTTCTTCATTTTCTTGACTGATATTCGCATGAGTGTTCAAACCCTAGTTGATTCTGTGATATGCTGGTTTCTTAAACTTTTGTTTCGATACTTATGCTACTTTCTGTGTTACCAGTCGTATTACTTTACTCTATTTTTTGGACTTAAACATTGTTCCTTGTTAAATCTAGTATTTTTGTGGTTTTTCACTAATTAGCCTCTGTTGGAGTTCGAACCTGCTCTTTCCGGCTAAGTTCTATATTTTTGTGAGGTTTTACTTAGCCTAATTTCTATTTATGGAAGTTGAGTAGTTCTTTCCGAAAATCAGTGTTATTTTGAAAGTTTTGCTGATTGCTTTACTCCGTTAGAGATTCGTATGCATAAATCTTGTTTGTTTCCTTGTTTATGAATTTGATTGGTCGTCTATGCGTTAACTGATTGCCCGTATAATTTTGTGATCGTAATGATCCTTTATTTAGTATGATTGGGATTCTTTCCTTAATCAAACTCCCATATTATTACCGTTTGATCAATTACCCCTAATTAAGGGAGGTCTATTCCGAACCCTTGTGTGATTGGATTCTATGACTCTATGATTTCCTTAATTGACTGAATGTTGATTCCTTTACCTTATTTATTCTACTCTTAAATTTCTATATATACACTCTTGTTTTTCCTCTCAACACACGAACAATTAGTTCAGAATACACACACTCTCTCAAATTCTCTCTTATTTCTCTGCTACCTGTGCTAACTGTTGGTCTAGCCGGCTGAAAGCCAAGGCTAGACAGTGGAACTCTACTTGCTTTACATTCTGCATTTTGCTTCCTTAACTGGTATGTCTCTAGTTCAATTCTGAAACTCAACTTTATGTGTTCCTTTATGTAAATCCATACCTAATCCAGCACTAGTTTAATTGGCTATGTATTTAATTGTCTTCATGTTTATTGCTTTACCCAGTATGTTTAAGTTTTACCCTCTCCAGTTCAAGTGTTTAATCGAGCATGCCTAGATCTCATTTTTCTTGTTTGCATGTTTGTTCAGTTCCTGTTTACTCCCCTGAACTAGTATGCTCATGTTAGTGTCTTAGACTCCTAATGTATTTGATTGATCCTAATTGGTATGACTAATGCACCCCTGTCTTCAACATGACTATTCCCACGCTCTGTCTCTATATTTTAATTGCCTTTTACCATGACTGACTTTTCAAGTCTCTAAATCAGTAGACTCCTAGTTGTTCTGTACAGTTGTTGTTCCATATGCTCCCCTTAGACCCTGTTCATATGTTTCTGATGTGAAGCTCTCTATGTTCCCAACCCCTTGACCCCTATTTGTAAAGTTGATTGTTGAATGATTGTGAGTCTGAGAACTCTGAGTCCGTGTGGTTGTATGTTGAATCTTTGTTCTTTTCAGAATTGATTTCAAAACTATTTTTCACTCCTGGCATTTTCCTAAAACATTTTCTATTCCTGAAAATCTTTTCACTCCTAAAAGTGTTATCTCTACACAATTTTTAACAAGTTCTTCAAAACTATGTCAAGGACTCTCACTTCTACTCTTATATTCTTAAGTTTTGTCCCTCCAGTGTGTATATTGCCTTGGAATCTGTGAGATCCCTCCGAACTCTGGCACACTGGGGCTGGCCTTTTCCACACTGCACGTAATCGCTTCCCTATTCAAAGGGTCTTAGTGTGAGCATTGCTCGGGATACCTGAGGTCCTTAGGGAACTTTGACACACTAGGACACCCTATTGGCTATGAGACTCTTGGTATCTGAGACTGTTTTGAAGGTCTGGTGTCTCCAGGTTCACTTTGGGCCTATCTGCGGGCTCCCTATAGTATAGCTTATATTTATTTATGTAATTCATTCAATTCTGGTCTGTAATAATCATCTTTGAAAATAGATATTGGGAAAATTAGTAAAAGGGGTAGGGATTCTTATACGATTTTTGGTGGGGACATTTGGTAGAAATCATGCTTTAAGTTTATACTATGCTTATTTGCAGTAGAAATCATGCCTTTAGACCTATATTATGTTACTTGCATTACAGATTATGTTGTAGGACTATTGTGTTATTTGCATTAGAAACCCTGCCTTAGGATAATTACGTTTGTTGGTTTTTCATATTAGAAAACATGTTATAACTTAGTACTTCATTATCACGAAATTCTTCTTCTGCATAAGTCACAATCCTCTAGAAATCATGTCGTTAGGGTACTGCTGTAATCATGCCTAATAAAAATGATCATTCTCTATGTGCATTAGAAATCATGTTTTAGGACTGGATTTGCATTTGCTTTAAATCATGTCGCCTAAATAAATAAATGTCTTGTTTATAAAGATTCTTAAAAAAAATATCCCTAACGCCTAGAAACCATGTTATAAGATAAACTATGCATGAAATCAACTTTTGTATTTCAGCACCTAGAAAAGCATGTTTATAGGATGTATTAAAACTCAAACTGTTTGTTTTCCTTTAGTTAATTTCCAGAATTCTGTTTGCATCTTAGGCAGTATGTTTAAAGGGTATCACATGTCCATGCCTAGGAAAGTTTTAGGTAATTAAGGTCTTAGGAAACCGTAAGAAATTAAGCTCTGTTTATTTGTGAAACTGCCCAGGTTCAACAGGTTCTAAAATCAGTAGGCAAACTGATTAGGTTTATGTCGCTTCGCCTTAAAACAATACTGCATATTCTCTGCTTGTTATGTTCCCCTAGATATCCAGTTCTAGGACTTTCTGAAATTCTCTGAAATTTTTGTTGGAGACATGCTAATTATCTATTTATGTGTGGACATAAACATGAGCCTCTTAATTGTTTTCATATTTGACAGTCCTATATGTTCTTTGTTGTCGCTTAGATTTTTCCATTCTTAACACCTTAGGAGAGTCTAGAACTGCCCTAAAATTAGAGGTCCTAAACACCTCCAGTCCACAAGGAAGGGACGGGTAAAGCACGCTTAGAGTTCGTTAATTAAAGCCGCTTATACAACCGCTAAGGGGAGGGTAATCGGGTGGTAAAAGGATATGACGACCTGTACGCTAATGCCACGTATAACCTCTCTAGTAGAGGAAGGATTATCAGACATTGTATAGATGTGATCATATAGGATAACAAATTTAGGACTTCTCTATCTTTACACATATGTGTGCTTGAATGCTTATCTGCTAAAAAATTCCTTTATTCTATTTACATATGTGTGCTTGGATTGCTTATCTGCTAAAAAATTCCTTTATTCTGTTTACATATGTGTGCTTAGACTGCTTATCTTTTAAATGACTAATTTACTAAGTAAGTTTGGCCGGGACCCAGCATTGTGGACCTTGAGGGGTGCCTAACACCTTCCCCTCAAGGTAATTTCAAGCCCTTATCCAATCTCTGGTAACATAGAGTGGTTTCATAAATTACTTGCATTAGGTTCCCTAACATACCAGGAATCCGTTAGGTGGCGACTCTTCACTTCCCATACCCCTGTCCCAAAAGGAAGGGAGTTGTCCCAAATGAATGTCAAAACCTGATTCCGCGAGGAAAAAAGGGGGCACGACATCTACCAATTTTTACAGGATTTTAATTACCTACAGGCTTTCCTAGGTGTGGTTCTGAGATACCCTATAAACATGCTATCTAAATATAATCATAATTCTAACAATCAATTTAAAACAAGCAGTTTGAGTTTGTTAGGTCCTACAAGCATGTTTTCTAGGTACAGAACGTTATGAAACTGGTTTTATTTATCCCTATAACATGATATCTAGGTGTTGGGATTGATTTTTAACTTACTCCTCTGGACAGAATAGTTATTGATTTATGCGATGTAGACATGGTTTTAAAGCGAATGGAATAACAGTCCTAAAGCAGGGTTTCTAATGCACATAAAGAATGAACGTGTTTATTAGGCAGAATTATAGCAGTAGCTTAGTAAAAGAGTTTTCTATGTGGCCATAATTATGCAGAAAGTGTGGAAAGCAGAATTTTAGAACATAATGTGCCTATAAGATGTTTTCTAGATTGCCAAACAATCTTAAAGCATGCTCTCTAATGAAGGAAGATAATCCTAAGAACATGATCTCTAATGCAGGCAGATAATCCTAAGAACATGATCTCTAATGCAAGCAAATAGCCATAATAAACCTAAGGGCATGATTTTTACCCATCTTACCCACAAAAGTTATATAAGAATCCATCCCTTTTTACTAATTCCCCTAATATCTGTTTGCAAGGATTATTATTACAGACCATAAACAAATGAATTACAGAATAAGCAAAAGATATGCTATAGGGAGCCTGAATAGGCCCAACATGAATCTGGAAATACCAGGCCTTCAAACAGTCCAACATGCCAAAGTCTCATGGTGTCCAATAGGGGTATCCTAGTGCATCAAGTTCCTAAGGGCCTCAGGGACCTCAGGCAATGCTCACACCAAGACCTTTCAAATAGAGAAATGATTATGTGCAGTGTGGAAGGGCCAACCCCAGTGTGCCAGAGTTTGGACGAATCTCGTGGATTCCTGGGCAGTACACATACTAGAGGCGCATCTTAAGTAATCTAAGAGTAGGAGTGAGAGTGCTTGACATAGTTGGAATAACTTTTGGAAAATAGTATAGGAGTATAACACTTAGGAGTGAAAAAAGTATTTCATGAGTGGACACAGTTTAGGAAAATATATTAAGAGTGAAAAAAAAAATTGAAAATAATTCTAGGAAAAAGAATGATTCAATAAACAACAGCACAGTCAAAAACTTAGAAGTTCCCAGATTCAAATTAATTCGTTAATTAACTCTATGTGAGGACAAGCAATTGTATAGATAGGGATTAGGGGTTGTGAACACAGGAATCAGAAACACAAAACAAGAGAGAGCACATTGAGAAACATGGACATACAAGGGTTATTTGTCATTCAGCAAACAAATTCATAGCATTAGAACTTCAGAGTCTTAACAGGGATATCATACTTGATGCTAAAGTGGTAGTAAAGCATAGAGACTAAGTACAGGCATGGTAATGTTGAGGACATGGGTATAACTAAAATGGTCATACTAATTGAAGTTAATGTACATCAACGATAAAAGCATAGAGCATAAAAAGCCAACATGTTGATTTAAGGCAGTAAACAGGAAGGACTAGGAGTCTAAACTGAATAACATGTTGATTAAGGTAATAAACATAGAAGAGTGAATTTAAACATGCTGATCAAAGCAGTAAACAAGAAAGGACACAGGATTAATGTGTAATGGTTATACTAATATAGAAAGACATAGCCTTAATGGAAGTGAAGCAACAAAGAGCACATAGATTTAAACTTCATATTAGAATGAATGGCATTAGGAGCAAAAACATGCCAGTTAAGGAAGAAAAATATAAAGTAAAGTAGGTAGAATTCCACAGTCTAGCCTTGGCTTTCAGCCGGCTAGACAAGCAATGAGCACAAGTAGCAGAAAGAGAGATGAGAGAAAAAGTTTGTGTGTGTGTTTGAACTGTATGTTCGTGTGTTTGAGAGGCATAAGAAGAGTGTATATATAGCACATAGGGAGTGAATCAAAATAAGGTAAAAGAATCACAGTTCAATCAATTAGGAGTAATTAATCAGTTATAGAATCAATTCCTATAGGGGAGTCCGGACTAGACCCCTTAATTGGGGGTAATCAATTAACGGTCACAACAAGGGGTCAAATTAAGGTAATGACTCAAAAACATTCCATATAGGGAGTCAGTAAAAATCTCAAAACCATACTGATTACTAATTAAGGAAAGTATAATCAATTAAGGTCACAAATAAAGAAACAAATAAAATTTCAACACACACTGATTTTAACAGGACAGTTAATAGGAATCAATCAGTAAAATCTTCAAAGAATACTGATTTTATAGGAAAGAGTTATTCAGATTCCCTAAATAGAAATCAATTAAGTAAAACCTCACAGAAATACCGGATTTAACAAGAAAAGCTAGTTTGAATCCTTAATAGAGATCAATTAGGGCAAAAATCCCAAATAATACTGGATTTAAGAGGGAAAACATGTGAATCCCTAAATAGAATCAGTCAGTACAACTGATTCACAGAAATCAACATAGTGAATAAAAAAAAGAAATCAGTGCAACCATTAGAAACACCTAGGGTTCGAGCATACATACAAAGATTAACCAAATGCGTAAAGAGATGAACAGATTAAACGTTGAAAATAGAAAAACTTTTGAAGAAGGTCTGGGAAGAACCCTAGTTTTAGAAAGAGTGACTGAAAATAGAAACAGTTAATTAAAACAAGAAATTTTTAAAGGAAAACACTCAATAATACTCGAATCACCTCATATCTATTAAGATTTGAAAAGATTCGCACAGTAGTGAAACTAGGGTTTTCAGAAAAATAGCAGAGATGAAGAGAATCGGTCAAAAACCAATGGATCCGTACAAAAAACAAGAGGAAATCCATACTCACAGACGGAAATGGCCTGAGACAGGACAGTAACCAAGTTTCAGGCAAGAAAAGGTTGAATCTCCACGAGATTCTTCTAAGGACTCATGAAATAAAATAGTCAGGGAGTATAAGAGATTGGTGATGGTCGGAGAGTACACGAAAATACCATAGAAAGGAAGTTCTCGCCGATGACTTGATTAGGGTTAGGGTGAGTTGAGAGAGAATTAGAGGGGTGAGGGAATAGATGACGACGAAACTGAAGAGAATGAGGGGGGTTAGGGTTAGTTAGGAATTAATAAGGTAAGTTTAATCGTGGACCGTTGATCTAAAAGATCAATGGTCATGATTAAAAGGGTTATTGGGTTGGGTGTATACAGATTGGGCTTAAAGGGGGTTGAGATGGTTTTATTAAGGGGTTTGGGCTGGTTTTAAAGAGGTTAGGTCTAGAAAAAAAAGGCTATTTGTTAAATACCCAAATAATTGATAAAAAATAATTTATAAAATAATTAATAGATTATAAAAAATTAATTTTCATGCATATAAATGTTTTAAAATAATTACTCAATATTTAAAAAATACAACGAGCTATTTTCTTGTAAAATAATATAATAATGCATGCATGGGCCATAATTGCAAAGTCATTGCAATTGTAACCCAAAAAATATAAATATGACTATTTGTGAAATAATTTAAGCTTAATATAATACAAATAGCAATATAAATCCATGCAATCATTATAAAGTCATTTGTGTAATTATTTATATAAATAAAATACTGGGATAAATTAATTAAAAATCCCTAAAAATGTAGAAATTATGGAAAAATATCAATTGATGCTAATGCATAGTTCTGAATGTATATATGCATTTTGAAAGATATTATAGGGGAAATTGGGTATCAACAGTCCATAGTCCCTAAAAGTAAATATGCAGTGCAGGGGGGATCTCCCAGAATACGTCTGTAGTCCCCAATTAAATATGCAGTACAGTGGGGATCTCCCAGAATACGTCAGTATTCCCCAATTTAAATATGCAATGCAACCAACAAGGATAACAGTTATAACACGACAGAAGACATCGTACATTGCCACAACAGGAACAAACCAATAATGACAGAAATGCAATGTACGACGAGCAAATCAATACAATAACTTAAATTACAAGAACGGTAGAACTCATTCACAAGGAATAACCACTGAAGAGAAATACTAAGCGTAAAGAAAACAATTTAACCAGAGATAAACAAGACGTAACAACGAATCTACAATATTCAAGTCAACAATAAGAAGCCAACACGACTAAATAAATTCCAAGTAAAGACAAGTCGGCTAAGATATAGGTTATCCGAATTTCTTTTAAGGTCGAGAATTTACGAGAGATTTCTCAACAATTCAAGTAAGGGTAAACCACAAAAGATAATAATAAGTCTAACGGATGCTAAAAAATTATAGGGTGAGATAATACTAATTCCAATTAAATAGGCAGCTTATGAAAAACAATATGGCGTGACGGTAGAATGTTCAATTAAGTGAATTAAGATCAAATAAACAACAAAGTGCATCTAGAAGAAAGTAATTCTAATTTAAGCAAGTAGAGATGAAACTAGCAATCAGGAGCTCAGTCATAAAAATTACAACTTCATACACAAGGAATATAAGGATCTAAGAATCCTAAAAGGCCAACCTCTACAAATAAGTCCGAGTACACACTCGTCACCTCGCGTACACGGGCCACAATCAACATAGAAGACTCCAATCCTAAGGGGTAATTCCCCCACACAAGGTTAGGCAAGATACTTACCCGAAGACCTCAACCCGGTACTCAAAAATGGACTTCTAGGGTGAAAAGGCCTCCGGACAGCTCGAATCCAACTAGAACAACTTCAAAACACACATAAATCTTATAAGGAACTATTTCGGGTAATAAAGTTTCGATCTTTACAAAAATCTAAAAATTGACCCAAAAGTAGCCCCCGAGCCCGCACCTCGGAACCCGTCGAATTTTACAAAATCTGAATACCCATTCCAATATGAGTTCAACCATACAAAATTTACCAAATTCTGATACCATTTCGTCCCTCAAATCATGAAATTTCGTTTTGTAAATTTTCTTCAAAAACCAACATTTTCCCTTTAAAAAAACACAATTTAAATGATAAAAACAAAGACTAATTCATGGAATATATTTAATTCTAACTGAAGAACACTAACCCAATCGAATTTCCTGAAAACCCTACTAAGAATCGTCAAGAACTGAGCTCTAGAAGTGAAAATGTGATAAAAATGGTGAAACCCTCGATTTAGGAATATATTCCGCCTACCCAGGTTTTTATGCAGCGCGAACGCGGAGGTTCCTCCGCGTTCGCGAAGAATAAAAACGAAGGCTGCCCAGGTTGCTCATCGCTAACGCGACAATGAGCTCGCGAACGCGGAGAAGAAGGGGCAGAAACATACGCGAACGCATAGGCAAGGACGTTAACGTGAAGAGGAAAGTGAGGTTGTCCAATAAGACCCTTCGTGAATGCGGTGTAAAGAGTGCGAACACGAAGAACAAGAAACATGGTCTACACGAACGCGGAAGGGTAATTGCGAACACGATGAAGGTTTTTTTAGGTAGTCCGCATTAACACTTTGCGAAGGCGAAAGGCTATTCGCGATCGCATAGGAGGACACCAGAAGGCAGAAACAGCAGTTCTAGAATGGGAGGAATTGACATGTGGCCCACCCGAAACACACCCGATGCTCCCGGGACCCCGTCTAAACACACAAACAATTCCTACAACCTAACACGGACTCGCTCGAGGTCTCAAATCACATTAAACAATGTCGAAACGATGAATCAAACCATAAATCAAACTTATGAACTTACGAATCTTCAAACTTCTAAACTCGTGTCGAACCATATCAATTCAACTCGTAATGACGCTGAATTTTCTAGACAAGTCACAATTGACATCTCGGAGCTACTCCAACTCTCGGAATCGCATTCTGACCCCAATACCCAAAAAGTCAATTGTGGTCAAACTTCTCCATTTTCCAACTTTCCCGAATTACCTCAAATTACTCGACAGACTTCCAAAACCAATTTCGGACGTGCGCCTAAGTCTAAAATCACCATATGAAGCTGTTGACATTACCCAAAACTCATTCCGAGGCCGTTTATACAAAATCAAACCTTCGATCAAATCTCACCGCTTAAGCTTCCGAAACAAAAATCCTTCTTTCAAATTGACTCAGGATCACCCGGTAACTGAATCCAACCATACACACAGGTCGATATACACAATGTGAAGCTATTCAATACCTTATTCCACCAAACAAAGCTTGCATTCTCAAAACGACAGGCCAAGTCGTTACATTTATCGTCTTCCTGGGTTGATATAGATAAAAATTTGTTTAGAACTATAAAACAACATCTAACTTACTGTCATTTAGCTCTGGTGCGTTGAGAGGTGAAGTAACTATCATACACATGAATCTCCACATAAATAGACACAAAGAACTTTGTGTCAACTTTTGAGCATGTAAGATGAAAGACATCAACATTAAAAAAGAAAAATAAGCATTCCATCCATGAGTAACTATATTGATTACTCTGGGTTCTTTGCTGCTTCTCCAACCAAGATTTTGTATGTGTCAGTGAAATAAAACCATGATTGGGTGGTTAATCTTTCCTTACTTTCTCCCCTTCAGAGAACCAATAAACTTCAGAAAATAAGGTTTTACTGTTTTGATGCTTTCATACATTCAATGGGATAGGGGCTAATCAATTTTGTTTGGAAAATACTTTTCAGTTTTTTCAATAAACTAAGTAATTTTTGGTTTGGTTTTGTAAACGTCTGGTCTTCTACTAATGTAACGACCTGGCCGGTTGTTTCGTGAGATATGCCCCGTTCCCCCCATTTATGCTTTATCATATGTTGAGTATCCTGTTTATGTTGTATTGAGTCGGTTGGTTTAGGTTCAGAGTGGTCGTGGTGAGATCAGAGACACTTAGTCTCTTGAAGTAGCTTAATAGTTGAAAAACTATGAGTTGAATTATTGGTAAACGACCTCGGAATGCAGATTTTATGGCTCAGATAGATTCGTTAGGTGATTTTGGACTTAGAAGTGTGTTCAGAATGAAGTTTTGATGTCCGGTGTAGAATTAGGCTTGAATTGGCAAACGTTAGTTTTTGGCGATTGCTGGTCAGCAGTGGAAAATAGATTATATTAGTCGGAATGGAATTTCGACAGTTGGAACAGGTTCGCAATGTCATTTTGGATATGTGTGCAAATTTTCAGGTCAATCCGATGTGTTTTGGTTGGTTTCGGCATCATTGGCGAAGTTTAGAAGTTTTCAAAGTTCATAGGTTTGAATCTGATGTAATTTTGGTGTTTTGTGTTGTTTTTGGTGTTTCGAAGGATCGAATAAGTTTGAATGATGCTATGGAGTGTGTTGGTATGTTTGGTTGGGGCTCCGAGGGGCTCAGGATTGATTTCGGATGGTTGGCGGAGGCTTGAACTTAGGAAATTTGCAGCAAATAGCTGCGGGTGTTAAGCTACTGGTGTGGCCGCACCTACGGACGGCAGACGCAGGTGCGACGCCGCATGTGCGAAGGTCCATGCACAGGTGCGAAAAGAGGCTAGGCAGGAGGAGTCCGCATGTGCGAAAAATTGGACATACCTGCGAAGCCGCAGGTGTGGAAAAGGTGCCGCAGGTGCTAGAATTGGACTGTTAGTGGGTTTTCGCAGGTGCACACCTGGGACCGCAGGTGCGGGTCCTGTCACGACCCAAAATCCCATGCGGGTCGTGATGACGCCCAACACCGGGGCCAGGCAAGCCAACGATTGCTTACTAGTGAATTTTTCCTTATTAACATACCAACCCCACATGTTCCCCAAAGTTTTAAACTTAATTAAAATAGAAGCAGAAGAATTTATCAATTTAAGTACATACAGCCAAAATGATCGTAATCCAATACATAAATATATATATATATATATATATATAAAGAGAGAGAGAGAGAGAGAGAGAGAGAGAGTCCCAAAATAGAATCTACTAAGTGTGTGCCAGGAACTAGTGTCACAAGTCAATGGGTGACTAGTAGAATATACAAAAGAAGATACAAGAGGTACTACTGTCTGAAGGGTATAGACAGGAATAAACAAAAGATAACTCCATAGCATAGCTGGGAATCACCAAGGGAGGCAGCTCACCGTGGAGTCAGGTCTGGAATATGTCAAGCTCCGGTCGGATAACTAGAAACACCAGCCCCAGAACCTGTACAGTTAAGTACAGAAGTGCAGCATGAGTACATAAATATATATATGTACCTAGTGAGTATACCGCCTAAACTCGAAGAGGTAGTGACGAGAAGTCGACATGACACTCACTAAGGTCCAACAGTATAAATTAACAGAATGTAATAAAAACAGTAGGCATGTAAGGCAGTGAAGCAACAAGTATATATATGTCAGATACTGAAATCCAGGAAGAATGCTGAGGATAAATAAAACAATTACCACTTCACTTTTTCCAAATATCTGTCAGATCAATTTCATAAAATTTAAAAACAAATAAAGCATACGCATGTAGGGTGAGGACAACCGTCCGGAGTCACAGGATTATCACGATCGCTCACTGCGGAAGGATCGATCGGCCCATCCCAAAAGTGCATATCTCAACCTCTCTACGCACTGTCGAAGGATCGATCGGCCCGTCCCAAAAGTGCGTCTCTCAATCTCTCCATGCAATGCCGAGGGATCGAACGACCCGTCCCAAAAGTGCATCTCTCAATCTCTCTGCGCACTGCCGAATGATCAATCGGCCTGTCCCAAAAGTGCGCCTCTCAATAGAGTGGGGGAAATCACACTTTCTCGCGGAATACAATTTGAGAAGCGGTCATATGCACATACATTATTCCTTTTTAAAATAATGCCTTTCCATAATCAAATTTCTTACAAGTTTTTCTCAAATTTCATAACTTCGGGAATGTAAACAACATGAAATGTAAATTCAGCACGCATATAGTTCATATCAAATAAAACACAAGGCATGATGTGGGCCTAACTACCCGGACATAATAGAAATAGTCGCTATGTACGAGCTCTCGTCACTTTGTATGTACGTAGCCCCCACAAATTATCACATATTTAAATCACCTAGGGGGACAATTACCCCTTACAAGGTTAGAAAGGAGACTCACCTCGTGACGAAACCACTCCTCGGATCAAGGATGCGCCCGAATCTCCGAAATCTACCCTTGATGGCTCGCAACTAGCCAAATATAGTATAATTGCATCAACTCGTGATCAAGGAAGAAGAATTAACCTATTAACCCAAAATTAACCATTCTTGAAGAATTAACCAATTTCAACCCCGAACCCGCATGCTCGAATATCGAGAATTATCAAAGGGGTCGCTCACTCGTAGCCTAAGGATCAAGATTACGTAACTTTACTGGAATGCATGGCAATTATTGGGTAACTTATCAAATTCTTAAGAGCCCTAACTTGTACTACTCAAATTCTTGATTTTTCATGTTTTAGTAATTAATTCTAGTTGAATTCCATGAATAAACTTAGGAAAATGGAGAGGAATTACTCACCTTAGCACTATATAGGTCGAGGAGGGTGCTGCTCAAGCTTGAAGGCTCTCTAATGGGGTTTTTGGATGAGGAAGAATGAAAAAAACCGTTTTTTAAACATTTAAATAGGTCTGTCTACAGGTGTTTCCACACCTGCGACCCAGGGACCGCGCCTGCAGTCCCGCGCCAACGAGAAGGGAATCGCACCTACGGAAAATGGCGAGGGGGCTGGGAATCGCACCTACGGAGGGGTTTCCGCACCAGTGGACCCGCTCCTGCGAAAATTGTTCCGCATCTGCGAAGGTAGGGGGCCCCTGAGATTTCACACCTGCGGTCGGTCCCGCACCTGCGGTCACACCAGCAACAGCTGCACCAACAGTTGTTTTAGCTAGTTTTTGGCCTCGTTAGGTGCCCGGGAGGCACTTGGGCCCACCTGAGCCCTAATAAAAATGTACCAACGAGCCCTAAATCATTATACGGACTCGCTCGAGACTTCGGAACACCCAAAACAACGCTAAAACTCAAAATCACACCCCCAAACCCCAAGAACCAAACTTAGGAATTTCAAGTTTTCAAGACTCCGCTCACAATGCGCCGAACCGACCTATACAACTCGGAATGACCCCAAATTTTGCAGGCAAGTCATAATTAACATAACGGAACTATTCATGGTCTCGAAATTCCGTTCAGACCTTGATAACACAAAAACACACCCCAAACCAAAATATGAACTTAAGGAACTTCTTATTTCAATATTGGGCGCCGAAATGCCCCCGGGTCATCAGAAACCCGATCCGAACATACGCCCAAGTCCGAAATCATCACTCGAAGCTATCGGAACCGACGAAACTCGATTCTGAGGTCGTTTACCCAAAATGTTGACCGGCGTCAAACTTGGCCTTAAAGGCCAACCTTAAGGAACCAAGTGTTCCTAAAGCACTCTAAACACCTCCGAAACACGGACCACCAGTCCCCCCAAGTCATAAATCATAAAATTCCACTATAGGAAGTTTCATTTAGGGGAACGGGGTCCGATAATGCTAAACGAACGGTCAGGTCGTTACATTCTCCACCTCTTAAACAAACCTTTGTCCTCGAACGGGTCTAGAATCATACCTGAAGTGCTGAATAAGTGTTGATATATGCTCCGCATGTCCTCCTCGGACTCCCTGGTCGCCTCCTCAACTGGTTGGCCCCTCCATTGGACCTTTACGGTAGAAACTCTCTTGTACCTCAGCTGGCGGTCCTGTCTATCAATAATAGCAATTGGCTCTTCCTCGTAGCCCAACCTCTCATCCAACTGAATAGTGCTGAAATTGAACACATGAGAGAAGTCGGCGCGGTACCTCCGGAGCATGGATACATGAAAAACTGGGTGAACTCGTGATAAACTGGGAGGCAAGGACAGCTCATAAGCAACCTCTTCAACTCGCCTCAACACCCCAAATGGACCTATAAACCTCGGGCTCAGCTTTCCCTTATTCCCAAACCTTCTAATACCCTTCATAGGCGAGACTTTCAACAGGACCCTATCTCCATCCATAAATGATACATCACGCACCCTCTGATCCACGTAACTCTTCTGTCTGGACTGTGTTGTATGGAGCCTCTCCTGAATCAACTTCACTTTCTCCAGGGCATCTCTCACCAGGTTGGTGCCATATAACTTAGCCTCGCCAGGCTCAAACCACCCGATAGGAGAACGACATCACCGACCATACAAAGCCTCAAATGGGTCCATCTCAATGCTGGACCGATAACTATTATTGTAAGGAAACTCGGCCAAAGTCAAGAATTGGTCCCACTGACCCCCGAAATCAATCACACAGGCCCTGAGCATATCCACTGGAATGAAATGCGCCGATTTGGTCAATCTATCCACAATGACCCAAACCGCGTCAACCTTCCACAAAGTTTGAGGCAACCCAACCACGAAGTCCATGGCAATGCGCTCCCATTTCCACTCAAGAATGGGCATCTACTGAAGTAGGCCTCCTGGCCTCCTGGCCTCTGGTGCTCATACTTAACCTGCTGGCAATTAACACACCTAGTCACATACTCCACAATGTCCTTCTTCATTCGTCTCCACCAGAAATGTTGCTTCAAATCACGATACATCTTTGTAGCACCAGGGTGAACAGAATACCGAGAACTGTCTGCCTCCTCTAGAATCCTCTCCCTCAGGCCATCAACATTAGGAACACATAAGAGGCCCTCAAGTCTCAGAACACCATCCTCGCCCATAGAAACCTCCTTGGCCCTACCCACAACCACTGTCTCCCCAAGCTCTGCTAAGCACGGATCATAGAACTGTCGGGCCTTGATCTCTCCCAATAATGAAGACTGAGCAACCACATTTGCCAAAACTCGACGAGGCTCTGAAAGGTCTAACCTCACCAGGAGATTGGCCAAGTACTAAATGTCCAAGGCTAGAGGTCTCTCCTCTGCTGCAATATAATCCAAGCTACCCATACTCTCAGCCTTTCTACTCAAAGCATCTGCTACCACATTAGCCTTGCCTGGGTGATAAAGGATAGTGATATCATAATCCTTCAACAAATCCAGCCATCTGCGCTGCGTCAAATTAAGATCCTTCTTCTTGAACAAGTGCTGCAAACTACGGTGGTCTGTATAAACCTCGAAGGACACTCCAAACAAATAGTGCCTCCAAATCTTAAGAGCATGAACAATCGTAGCCAACTCCAAATCGTTCATAGGGTAATTCTTCTCATGAACCTTCATCTGGCGTGAAGGATAAACAATAACTCTCCCTCTTGCATCAATACACACCCCAGGCCAACGCGTGAAGCGTCGCAATATACCGTGTACATCCCAGAACCGGAAGGCAATGCTAGAACTGGCGCTGATGTCAATTCCGTCTTGAGCTTCTGAAAGCTCACCTCACACTCGTCAGACCATCGAAACGGGGCATTCTTCTAAGTAAATCTAGTCAATGGAGCTGCAATAGAAGAGAAACCCTCCACAAATCGGTGATAATGACCCGCTAGGCCCAAAAAGCTCCTGATCTCTGTAGCTGAAGTAGGACGCGACCAACTCTGAATTGCCTCAATTTTATGAGGATCAACCTTGATACCCTCTCTGGATACCACATTCCCCAAAAACGCCACAGACCCAACCAAAACTCACACTTGGAGAACTTAGCATATAGCTTCTATTCTCGCAAAGTCTGGAGCACAACTTTCAAATGTTGCTCGTGCTCCCCCAGGCTACGAAAGTAAATCAAAATGTAATCAATGAAGAAAATGACGAAGGAATCAATACGATTTGAACACCCTATTCATCAAGTCCATGAATGCTGCTGGGGCATTAATCAAGCCAAATGACATCACCAGGAACTCATAGTGGCCATATCTCGTACGAAAAGCAGTCTTCGGAACATCTGAAGCCCGAATCCTCAACTAATAATACCCGGATCTCAAATCAATCTTAGAAAACACACGAGCACCCTGTAACTTGTCAAACAAATCATCGATACGCGGCAAGGGATACTTGTTCTTAATGGTAACCTTGTTCAAATGGCGGTAGTCAATACACATCCGCATAGACCCATCCTACTTTTTCACAAATAGAATTGGAGCACCCCACGGCGATACACTCGGTCTGATGAACCCCTTAGTTAACAACTCCTCAAGCTGCTCCTTCAACTCCTTCAACTCTTTCGGAGCCATACGATACGGAGGAATGGATATAGGCTGAGTATCTGGAGCTAAATCAATGCAGAGGTCAATAACACGGTCCAGAGGAATGCCCGGAAGATCTGAAGGAAATACATCAGCATACTCTCGAACAACTGGCACGGAATCAATCATCGGAGACTCAGCGGTGGTGTCCCGCACATAAGCAAAATAGGTTAGTCAACCCTTCTCGACCATATTTCGAGCCTTCAGGAATGAAATAACCCGGCTGGCTGCGCTAACTGAAGAACCCCTCCACTCCAGCCTAGGTGAATCAGGCATGGCTAAAGTAACTGTCTTGGCATGACAATCAAGCACGTCCTGATAAGGAGATAGCCAATCCATGCCTTGAATAACCTCAAACTCAACCATGTCGAGCAATAAAAGGTCAGCTCTGGTCTCGAACTCACAGAAGGTGACCACACAAGACCGATACACCAGGTCCACCACTACAGATTCGCCCACAGGAGTGGACACATATATAGGAGATCCCAAAGACTCGAGAGAGACATCCAGAAAAGGAGCAAATAAGGCTGAAACATATGAATAAATGGATCCTGGATCAAACAATATTGAAGCCTCTCTACCACATACTGAGATAATACCTGTGATCACAGCGTCTGAGGCCACTGCATCTGATCTGACCGGAATAGCATAAAACCTGGCTGGAGCACCTGAAGACTGAGCCCCACCGGAGTGAACAGGAGCTGCCTGACCTCCCTCTGACTGGTATCCACCTCTAGGACGACCCCTGCCGGCCTGTCCTCCACCTCTAGGTGGCCGGATTGCTGGTGTCGGACCCATCGGCTGATAGCTCTGCTGCATGGCCTTGCCCCGATATTGGGGACAGTTCCTCCTCATATGACCCGGCTCTCCACACTCATAACATGCCCAGGTGGCACAATATGCTGCCTCGAGGAAGATCCCTGAAGGGCCGGAGGGCGATGAGACCCCTCAGGCATAGCACTGAAATAAGGTTCGGAGGATCTCTGATGATTGGAATGACCACTATGTGAACTCTGAATGGTTGAAGGAAGGTAGGAACGCTCTGTCATGGCACTAAAATAAGACCTCGCTGGAACACCTCGAGGAGGTGGTGGAGGTGTTGCATATGAAGGTCTGCTGGACTGACCGCCTCCAAACTGACCCCTGCCCCTAGCTGGAGCACCCCTGAAATCACCTGTAAATCTTGCCCTCTTGTCCTACTAACCCTGCTCTCTGCTCCTCAATCGGTATCCCTCAATCCGTTGAGCTATCTCGACCACAAGCTGGTACAGGGTACCCATCTGTACCTCTCTAGCCATAGAGGTCCTAATACCTAGATGTAAGCCTACCACGAACCACCGCACCCTCTCGGCATCAGTGGGGCAATATCATAAGGGCATGGCGGGATAGCTCTGAAAATCTCGCCTCATAATCAGTCACAGACATATGCCCCTGCTCCAACCGCTCAAACTGACCCCGAAGCTCTTCCATCTCAGAGGGTGGAATATATCTATCCAAGAACATCTGTGTAAAATGCTCCCAAGTGATAATGGGAGAATCGGCTAGCTTGCTGAGAATATAAGACTGCCACCACTTGCGAGCTCTGCCCTCTTACTGGAATGCAGTGAAGTCCACTCCATGGGACGCTAGGATCCCCATGTTATGCAGTCTATCCCTGCACCTATCAATGAAGTCCTGGGCATCCTCACCTTGCTTACCCCCGAAGACTGGAGGGCGCAAGCGGGTCCATCTGTCTAATATCTTATGTTGGTCGACACCCACAGCTGGTCTGGGCTTCGGTGCTGCCGCTACATGCTGGGTACCATCCATGGGCAGTGTACTCGGGGTGGGATGTAATGCTGCTGTCGGTCCTGCGGCCTAGGCAATAGGGGTCTGGGCTCCCCCTCCCGCCTGTGAAGTGGCAGGATTTGCTGGAAATAAACAAGCCTGGGACATGGTGTCCATGAATCTCATCATACGGCCCATGACTTCCTGGAAGCCTGGCGCCATCATAAAGTCTACGGGTGCCGGATCCACTGGAGGCACCTCATCCTGCTCCTCTAATATAGAGTCGTCTGGTGGCGGGACCGTTATAGCTCTGGGATTCCCTTGTCCCCTACCACGGGACGGTGCCCTACCCCTGACCCTACCACGGCCTCGAGCGGTGGGGTAGCACCCTCTCCTAGCTCAGGAACATCAGATGCACGCGTCCTCACCATCTGTGAGAGAATAGAAGAATGAATTTAGTAAATCATAGGCTGCACGACAGGGTAAGAACAAATAGAGGTTTCCTAACACCCTGTAGCCTCATGAAGATAAGTACAGACATCTCCGTACCAATCCACAAGACTCTACTGGGTTCGTCAGTGACTCGTGAGACTTACGTGAACCTAGTGCTATGATAACACGTTGTCACGACCCAAAATCCCACTAGGGTCATGATTGCGCCCTTGTTGTCACGACCCAAAATCCCACGCGGGTCGTGATGGCGCCCAACATCGGGGTTAGGCAAGCCAACGATTTCTTACTAGTGAAGTTTTCCTTATTAACATACCAACCCCAGATGTTCCCCAAAGTTTTAAACTTAACTAAATTAAAATAGAAGAGGAAGCATTTATCAATTTAAGTATACAGCCAAAATGATCGTAATCCGATACATTCTA
>ML345245.1:0-50609 GCA_005239505.1 Nicotiana paniculata
ACGTAAAATCAATATAGTCTTGCCATAATGTTAATCGAACCAATGCATGTCTATCTCTAAGAAAGCCTATATTTCACTCTCCTTTAATACCACATTGAATGGGGATTATTCTGCGTAATTCTTGTATTTCTGGCCATCCATAAGAGAATTTGCATACCACAGCAAACTTCAGGCCCTTGATAATGTTCATACGATCTACCTCTGACTCCATGAACTTCACCATGGGTTGTCCTTGAAGGAACGAGGCCCGCCTCACTGGTATTGGATCCACAACAGCCTGTTCTTGCATGGCAATGTTCAACGTGCATGGTTTAAACAGTTTCGCATAATCCCTGGGTGTGGTTGTGTTGTTTGAAGTCGTGGGTGGTTGGGTGATGTTAGGGGGTGGTGGGGGAGGCAGCCCAGCCACAGTGGGTGGCTGGCCACCGGCCAAATTGGCCATGAAAGTGATCGGGGCTGGTTGTTTCTGTCGCCTCCAGTCGCAAATCGCAATTAGGGTTGAGCCGAGTTTCTGGGCAGAGTGACAGAGGGATTGTTGAAGGGGAGTTAAAAAAAAAAATCACGTGATCTAAGCTAATTAGAAAACTATATTGGGGGCTTTTTCGGAATAATTTTATGTATGGAAAAAATTAGGTGCTCGCGGTATTAGGACAAGAAGTCAATGATTGCTTGCCTATCGGCTCCTATGAAATGAGAGACAAAGCAAATTTCACCTAAACCTAGAGCTCTTTGTATTTTTTTTAGTGATATATATTAAAATGGTTATAAGAATCTTTGCCGGCCTATAAATTTTTTGATGTACCCTATCGATCCCACCATATGACTTGGCAACGAAGAGTTTTTGTTATTTTCAAAGAGGTACACCAAATGGAACATGTATACAATAAAGTAATGCTAGGATTCAGAGCTATGGTATATAAATAATCCACCCTCGCTTAAGAATATTTGAGTTTTCTGACCAAACACAAAAATTCAATTGAAGGAATTTTATACTCCACCCGTTACAACAATTTCTATTTTTTTATTATTTTATTTTGGGGCGGGGGAGGTTTGGGNGGGGGGGGGGGGGTCATTTCTTCCAAAATGAAAAGGAAAAAGGGAAAAAAGAGATCAGAAAGAAAAAGTTATTTCTCCATTATGATAACAAATTAAGTGGTTCGGATTTCTTGTTGTAAATAGCTTCCCAAATTGGACTTCGTAATCGATAATATACACATGCTTGTGTTACTTGTGGTTCGTCAATCTAAAGTAGCCGAAGAGACATTGAATTTCTGAAGAAAGCTTCTAAAAAACAAAAAGAAATTCACTCTGTCGGATTAATATAGGGAGTAAAATATTTTTCTATTTGTTTAAATATGTCTTCTAATATTCTTTAAATACTTTTAAGTATTAATTATAAAACATTTATTTATTACATTTTTAATTTAGTTTAATCTATGTACTTAGATTTATCTATTTAAAAAAAGAACAAGGAACCGGATTCTCAACAAAATTAAGTTCGTGAAATTTATTTTAAGTATCGATTTCTGTTCTTGGTTTTGAAAATTTGCACTTGCTTACCAAGTATTTAGAAATACTCTCTTCGGTTTAGTTTTGTGAATCTTTTTCGAAATACAAAGGTCAAACTTGTTATTTTGTGGCTTGAATTATTTCCTTGTATTTTTAGGAAAATCATAATCCTTATAGATTTAGAAAAACCCATTATCCTAATAGATTTGGGAAAGGAAAACCTATAGTCCTTGTCAAATTGAGAAACCTTTCTCTTATAGGCTTGAGACTATTTGGGATCTATATATAGGGGCTGTGGTTTGGGATCCTAGATATTGTACTGTGATTTTCTTCTCATTCATAGTGGAAAACTCTCTCTGCTTTTGCCCTGAGGATTAGGCTTAGTCGAACCTCGTTAAATCCTTGTGTTGATTTTTCTTCTCTATTTTCTTTGTGTGTGATTTTGTGCTAGTTAACCCACGATATTCAGCAACAATTGGTATCAGAGCAAGGTTCGAGTTTCTACATATAATCTAGGGATAAGATATCTTTATCATCTTCAACAAAGTACGAAGTAGAGAAATTTGATAGGGGTTCTAGTTTCAGTTTATGGAAGATTAGGATGAAATAGTCCCTGGTGTTACAAGGGTTATGTAAGGCAATTGATGAGGATTTTCCTGAAGAGATGAAAGAGAGAAAGAAGGTAGACTCAAAGGAGAGGGCTTTGAGTGCGATCTTCATGAGCGTTACAGATAGCGTTCTTCAGGAAATTGCTGAAGAAACTTCTGCAGCAACGACATGGAAGAAGCTGGAAGATCTGTATTCTAAGAGATCGCTAATAAACTACCTCTACCTGAAAAAAAGGTTATACAATCTCCGTATGAATGAAGGTACACCTGTTAAAACTCATATTGATGAGTTTAATTCAATTATAATGGACATGAAGAATGTGGATATCAAAATTGAGAGTGAGGATCAGGCCTTGATTGTGTTATATTCTTTACCACCGTCTTATGATACTTTTGCTGATACACTGCTATATAGGAAAGACATCATTTCACTGGAAGATGTTAGTAATGCACTAAAATCTAAAGAGTTGAAAAAGAGCTTTCCAGACAGTAGAATTGAGGGCGAGGGTCTTGTGATTAGAGGAAGAATACAAAAAAAGGACTTTAACAGGAAAAAGTCAAATGTCAGATCAAAGTCTAGAGTAAGGAAGCAACATTGTTATGAGTGCGGGGAGCAAGGTCACTACAAAAGAGATTGTCCTAAGCTGAAGGAGAAAAGAGAGAAGGATAAAATAGATAATTCGGCAAATATTGTTGACACTGGAAATAATTCCGATGATAGTGACTATGTAGGGGAAGTCTGTGCTGTGAGTTCTAATCATGGGCAGAATTCTTGGGTTCTTGATTCTGGTGCTACTTTCCACATGTGTCCACACAAGAATTGGTTTACAAATTACAAGCAAATGAGTGAGACTTTCTACATGGGAGATGATAATACATGGGAGATGATATCAAATTGAGAATGTTCGACGGAATTATCAGAAACATTGAGTGTTGGCATGTTCCTCGGATAAAGAGAAATTTGATTTCTTTTTCGACTTTGGATGATCAAGGGTATAAATTTCACTCAGAGAATGGAATACTTAAGGTGTGTAAAGGCTCCATGGTACTCATGAAGGGTAAACTGCATTCTAAATTGTATCATCTTCAGGCAAGTGTAGTTAAAGGGGAAGTTGATGTAGCTTCTGGGAAAAGTGATCTGAATCAGTCTCAGTTGTGGCACTTGCGACTTGGCCATATGAGTGATAATGGATTGTCTTTGTTGAGTAAGCAGGATTTTCTGAATGGGTACAAAAATCAAGTTTTGAATTTTTGTGAGCATTGTGTGTTTGGTAAATAGACAAGGGTAAATTTCAGCAAGAAGACCGAGCACAAGACCAAAGACAAGTTAGATTATATACACTCTGACTTGTGGGGTCCAAACAGAGTTCCCTCCAAGAGTGGAGCCAGGTATTTTATGACTTTGATTGATGATTACTCAAGGATGGTGTGGGTGTATTTTCTGAAAACAAAAGATGAGGCATTTCCGATATTTGTTAAATGGAAGACGATGGTTGAGAGGCAGACGGAAAGAAAAGTTAAGCGTCTTCGAGCTGACAATGGGTTGTAATTTTGCAATTCTGAGTTCGGTAAATTCTACAGCAGGGCATAGTGAGACACCGCACTTGTGTCGGAACACCACAACAAAATGGTGTTGCAGAACGTATGAATAGAACGCTTTGTGATAGGGCACGAAGCATTCTTTCACACTCATGTGTTAGCAAAGATTTTCGGGCTGAAGCAATCAATACAACTTGTTATTTGGTCAACAGATCTCCATCCACGTCTATTGAGTTCAAAACTCCTTTTGAGGTATGGTCCGGTTCGCCTGCTGATTATTCAAATTTAAGGATATTTGGTTGTCCTGCTTATGCTCATGTGAGAGATGGAAAACTTGAGCCGAGGGTAAAGAAATGCATATTTCTAGGGTATGCAACTGGAGTGAAAGGTTATAGGTTGTGGTGCATAGACCAAAAGACTCTAGGGCTAATTATCAGTAGGGATGTAACATTCAATGAATCTGCCTCACTGGACAACCAGAGGGAGAGGAAATATCAGAAACAGATCGTGGTGTCAGTGACCACATAGAGCTAGAAATTGAATATCTACTAGCTCAGCCCAGTAGTTCTAAAGTAGAGGAAGCGGAGGAGGTGAAAAATATTGATCAAGATGATAATGTTGATGCACCTGCACAACAACCCTATAGCGTTGCAACAGGCAGAGAGAAGAGGGTGATCAATCCACCACAAAGGTTTGCAGACGTAGCTAATGGTAATTTTCTTGGATATGCAAATTTTGTGGAGTTTGCTTTGTCTGCTGCAGAGACCATTGATGTTCTTGAGCCTAATAGCTATAAAGAAGCTATTTCTAGTCCAGAAGCAGATTTGTGGGTTGGTGCTATGAGTGAAGAGATTGAGTCTCTTCATAAGAATCAGACATGGAAGCTTGTTCCATTGCCAAAGGGACAGAAGGTACTAGGCTGCAAATGGATTTTCAAAAGAAAAAAAGGCAATCCAAGGTTGAAGCATCAAGGTACAAGGAAAGATTAGTAGCTAAAGATTTTATACAGAGGGAGGGGATAAACTACAATGAAGTTTTCTCTCCAGTGGTAAAGCATAGCTCTATCAGGGTCTTACTGGCTTTGGTTGCTCTTCATGACTTAGAACTAGAGCATTTAGATGTGAAAACTGCATTCTTGCATGGTGAGTTGGATGGGCAGATTTATATAAGTCAACCCGAGGGATTCATTACTCATGATAAGAAAAATCATGTTTGCTTGCTTAAGAAATCTTTATACGGTCTAAAACAGTTTCCTAGGCAGTGGTATAAAGGATTTGATACATTCATGATTCAAAATGTATTTTCTCGAAGTGCATATGATAGTTGTGTGTATTACAAAAAAGCTTGAAGACGGTTCTAGTGTATATTTGTTGTTATATGTGGATGACATGTTTATTGCTGCTAAAATCATGTCACATATTACCCGATTGAATAAGCAACTAGGTGAGGAGTTTGAGATGAAGGATTTAGGTGCTGCAAAGAAGATATTGGGGATGGAGAGTACTCGAGATAGAATGGTTGGAAAGTTGATGTTGTCCCAAAGGTCCTATATTGAGAAGTTACTCAAGAGATTTAATATGACAGGTGTTAAATCCGTGTTTGTTCCTTTTGCTTCCCATTTCAAGTTGTCTGCAGACATGTCACCAAAAACAGACGAGGAGATAGAGCAGATGTCTAGTGTTCCATATTCGAGTGTTGTAGGTAGCATTATGTATGCTATGATTTGCACTCGCCCTGACATTTCACATGTTGTTAGTGTTGTGAGTAGATACATGGCGTGTACTGGTAAAGAACATTGGCAGGCGGTGAAGTGGATCTTGAGATACTTGAAGGGTACTGCAGATATAGGCTTGATTTTTTACAAAGACAAGTTGAGTGAATCCTTAGTTGGCTATGTCGATTCAGATTATGCAGGGTACTTAGATAATAGAAGATCTCTGACAGGTTATGTTTTTACTCTTTCTGGTAGTGACATCAGTTGGAAGGCGACTTTGCAGTCTGTCGTTGCTTTGTCTATCAAAGAAGCCGAGTATATGGCAATTACGGAAGTAGTTAAAGAGGCTATTTGGCTACAAGGCTTGGTAAGTGATCTTGGACTAGCTCAGAAGAAAGCACAAGTTTTTTGTGACAGTCGGAGTGCCATTCATCTTACTAAGAATCAGATGTTTCATGAGCGAACGAAGGATATTGAAGTTAGGCATCACTTTATTCGAGACATTATATCAAAAGGGGTTGTTAATGTGGAGAAAGTGTCTGCGCATGATAATCCAGCTGATATGATGACCAAGGCAGTCTCGGCCAACAAGTTTAGGCATTGCCTAGACTTGATTAGTGTGTGCAGTACTCAATAGAGCCCTCGCGAGGGGCTGAGGGCAAGGTAGAGAGACGTTGTTCCTTTTGATAAAGAGAATTCAAGCCAAGGGGAAGATTTATTATTTTGTGGCTTGAATTATTTCCTTGTATTTTTAGGAAAACCATAATCCTTATAGGTTTAGGAAAACTCATTGTCCTAATAGATTTGGGAAAGGAAAACCTATAGTCCTTGTCAAATTGGGAAACCCTTCTCTTATAGGCTTGGGAGGATACATATATAGGAGTTATAGTTGGGGATCTTAGAGATTGTACTGTGCTTTTCTTCTCATTCGTAGTGGAAAACTCTCTCTGCTTTTGCCCCGAGGATTAGACTTAGCCGAACCTCGTTAAATCTTTGTGTTGATTTTTCTTCTCTAAGTGCTTTGTGTGTCATTGTGTGCTAGTTAACCCACGATATTCCGCAACAAAACTCATTCCTCATAGAGTAAAAGGGTCACATAAAGTATAATAGATGGCGTATAATTTTACGGACAGATTTTTCACGTTGATCTACTTAGTAAACTAGAAATTCATGCCAACTTGATCATTAGGGGTTTCAAGTATCAAAGGTTTCAACTTTCAAGTCAAGGACTAAGAAATGTGTGGGGAAAAAAAAATTCGGACACCATTGTTTATATCAAATCACATAATTATATTATCATCTTAAATGATAAATGGAGGTGATAATATATCTGTGTATAGGTATTACTCATATCAGTAATAATAAAACACGTATTCTAGATTTATTATATTACCCATACCCATTCTTTCTAAACAGAAGTATAGAAAATGCAGCAGAATACTAAAGACATTTCAATCCACCCTTCACTGCATAAAGAGCATCGCATTAACTAAGAAGAAAAGATGACATGAAACTGCACTATCACAATCAGCAGATCGAGCAACTTCCTTCTACGTACTTCCTTTCTCATAAATAGTCAAATACTGGTACTAGTCGTAGTAATACTAATTAAAACAGTCAAATCAAATCATAAAAAGACAAAAAAATAAAATTAAAAAATAAAAGAAGGCCACCAAATTCCCGTCCAGAGGCCAAAGGCAAACGACTCCAACAAGAATACCCACTGACTTTCGCATTCTTTGACACTATTGGGGCAATAACCTAATATTATTCTAAGTTCTAACCCACTGACTGAAATCAACGGAACCCGACAAGTACATTCCTCAATCCTCCCTTTTCAATTTCATTCAAATGAGGTATAATAACACTAATTCTCACTCAATTTATTTATCAATTTTAGTTTTAATCCTTATATGGTACAATTAAGTTTTAAATTTATTAAAATGTGTTATATTGTTGCTGACACTATTTCCATTTTAAACATAATAACAATATTTCTTTAATGAGAAGATTTTATAGTCATGCAATGTTATCAAATGTTTAAGACGATAAGTTTTGAAAAGTCTTAAAGGTACACATATGTTATAATATGTTTAAAATCTTAAGTTTTAAAAATCTTCCTTCTTTTTTAGACTTTGTACCTAGTTAAATGGTGGCAAATAAATTGAAATAGAAAGAGAATAAAAATTATATTACCATATTATTCTTAAATATGAAGTAACATAACACATGAATAATTAAATAATATAATAATTAAAATAATTCATTAAACTAGTAAAAATTCAAAAGCGGAAGAATCAAACTACACATTCTCATAAATTGAAAGTTAAACGTGTTTAACTATTTATTGATACTTAAGGGACTAAAACTGCAAAATTCATCAACTTTCTAATTAATGGTTACTTAGGTTTTCGGAATAATAAAGCAAAAAAAGAAAAAAACTTTCGTTATATATACGTACACATAAGCATTATTCCCTACCATTCCTCTCCACTCTTGTCGCAAAACCTAAACAAAGAAGATCATCTCTTTCCTCTGTTTTTTTCAATCTGCATGCCTTAACATAACCCTTATAAAACATAGGAGAAAGGAGAAAATTTTGTAATTTTCTCCATTCTCAATCATAGAGAAGCTCCATTAGGCATTAATATAGCCAATGGCAGCTCCTAGCTATCTCAATCGTTTTACATTCAAGAAGTTACCTTTAACTACTGTTCCTGTGCCTTTGCTAATTCATGGCTTAGTTGGTTTCTTCTTGTTGTACATAATCTTTGATTGGGGAAGAAAATTAATCAACTTTTTGTCCCAAACACAAAATTCTAAAAAATCCACCAAAGTTGGTCCATCAGACCACCTGGAAAAAAACAAGAAAACAGCCCCTTTTATGTTAGTTGATGGAAGTTTATGCAGAGATGAGGTAGAGATTATAATGGCTAAACTGGGAATTTTTTGCCACCCTGAAGGTGAAAAACTACAGGAGAGGTTTGATTTAGACAATTTATATGACTTGTTTGGAGAAGAAGAAGAACAAGAAGAAGAATATAATATGCAGGATTTAGGAGAAGCTTTTGATGTATTTGATCAGAACAAAGATGGTTTTATTGATGAAAGGGAATTGCAGAGAGTTCTGTACGCTCTTGGATTAAACCAAGCTGCAGAATTGGAAAATTGCAGAAAGATGATCTTGGCTTTTGATGAAGATGGCGATGGCAGGATCGATTTTGAGGAATTCGTAAAAATGATTTAATGATTTTTGTTAAGCTTAATTTTGCTGGATTTTATTCTTTTTGCCTAAACAAGAAAATATTATAATAACCAATGGCTGATCCCATTCTTTGTTGGATAAGTGTTTTTTTCCCTTTTGGTAATAGTTTTATTTTTTATGAAATTTTGCGCGACTATTTTGTTCTTAGAATCTCCTAGTTCTAAACAACTCTTTATTGTGTTAAAATGCTGTTATGGGTCCTTTGATAGCGTGTGTAAGAATTATATTGAGTTATGCCGGTATTAGTTATGAGTGAGTAATGCTGGAATTAGTTAAGATATTACGATTAGTTATACTAAAATTATTTCTTATCGATTGATTGGTTTGGTGTATTAAGAATAACATGCATTGCATAATTTCAAAAAAAATTATTTGTTTACAAAAATACCCTCCATATTCTTTGGAAAATATTTTGAAAGAGCAGTTCTGTTCTCACACATGCTTATCCATGTATTAAATTATGGTATTACCAATACCACGTTTTCCTATATATAAGAATAGTACTGAATAAGGTATATAACTAATACATGTACGTATTACTTATACATAAATGAAAAAATACTATTGTACCAAATGAGGAATTAATAATACCAAAGTTAATAAATGTATTATTTTTCCTAATAATCATACCAAACTACCCCTTATTATTATTATTGCCATTGCTAGTTTATTTGAATTATATTGATGTAATTATATTTTTCACTGAAATATTTGAAGGGGTAAACACTTTGTCTTCTGGAAATTTTTAGCACACTTCTAGTATGTATAATCTAGTCCATGTAACTAGTTCTTCGGCCGTGTGTTATATATCGTAGGTCCTGAAAATTTTAATCAATATGATAGTGTAAAGGAGACCATTTCAATTTGTTTATTTTTTTCATGAACCATATGAATAGGAGTTGCAGACTAGCAGCTCTTCTATCCTTTTTCAGAAGTTAATGCAATTGAATAACTCGTTAACTTTTCTTTCATCCCTTTTTCTAGGGTGCTTATCACTTAGAGTAATCATCTTTTGTTGTCTTACAATCAATTGCTTCTAAAAGCTATGAAATTAAATATGTGTTCTCACAATTATTGCTTTCACCCTCTCTTCTTCTCACATCGGCTTCAAGGGGCCATCCGCCATTGCTGCTTCTTACCCTGTATCACTTGGTTGCAATGTAAGAAAATTGAAGAGTAGAAGTCCATCACTGAAGGTCATTCAAAGCTTTGCTTTCGAAAATATGATTTTTTTGAGTTTGTTAGTTGTTTGGATTTGGTGTTATTCCAATTGATTGAAAATATCAAAAGGAGTTCAAAATTTAAATTTGAAGTTATTTGGAGTAGATTTGGGCAAGATTTGAGTTAAATTTTAGAAAAGACACAAGGAAGAAGACGAAGTCAATTTTTTGTATTATTATGTATAATAGTGTATATGAGTGTATAAACACATCTTATTGTCACGACCCAAATTTCCAACCGCGGGATCGTGATGACGCCTAAAACCATACTTGCTAGGCAAATCAATGTTAGAACTTAATTAATCTTTCCTTTTAAAAGTTTACTCACACATAATAGAACAATTTAAAAATGAATATTGAATCTAATATTTTCCAATAAATAACTTCATGAATAATAACCGATGAAATAAACCGAACCATGAATTAATACTAATTTTATAACTACCCAGGGTCTGGTATCACAATTCACGAACTACTAAAGAATACTACAAATAATTGGGCTGAAAGAATGTATCTCTGTTTTGAATGAAATAAAACAATATCTAAATAAATGGGAGAAAACTCCAGAAATCTGTGGACGCCAGCAGATCTACTTCGTGTCTCCCTGCAAATGATATCTGCTACTACTTTCACCTAGCTCTGGCTGGTACATGGATCTGCACAAGGAGTGTAGAGTGCAGTATCAGTACAATCGACCCCATGTACTGGTAAGTGTCGAGCCTAACATTGGCGAAGTAGTGACGAGGCTAGGACAAGACACCACATGAGAACTTGGACATATATAATCATGCTAGCAGATATAACAGCAAGCGAAGAATTTACAAATAGCAACAAATGGGAAGGGGTCATGTTGTGGGGAATCTTATCATAAAGATTGAAACAACGAAAAGACAGATATAAACAATGATAAACTAACTAAATTGGGCAATTAAAGTAGAAAGGAAATTTTACGGTATCACCCTTCGTACTTTTACTCTCAGCCTCACCAAACAATAAATAGAATGCACAACATCATCCTTCTACTCTCATCCTTACCATATAATAAATATGAATGCACGACATCACCCTTCGTGCTTTTACTCTCTTCCTCACAATATAGATAATTCATGCACGACACCACCCTTCGTGCTTTACACTCTTCCTCACAATATAATATAAAATAAATCATGCACGACACCACCCTTCGTGATTTACACTCGTCCTCACCAATCACATAATAATTGACAACATATCAAGAAGGATTTCACAGGAAATCAATATTTCAGCATAGTTTCTATCATCGTTTATCATTTCAATCTCAACTCAATATTCACAAAGAGATTTCACAAGAAAATCAATATTTCATCATAGTTTCTATTATCATTTATCATTTAAATTTCAACCCAATATTCACAATATCATCCATCTCAATGGAACCGGATACTAACCTTCCAACATTTGTAATAGGCTTTAAAACAACCAAAATACAAGAATTAACTTCCACTCGCATGTTATGATCTGACCACAACGTATAGGTAGTCGTCACCTCACATATACATTGGATTTAGCAACAAAATATGTAGCAAGTAGTCACAAAATACCTATTCCCTCAAGCTAATATTAGACACAACACTTAACTCGAATTCGCAGGCCACTCACTGCTCAAGCACTGGTTTTCCTTTAGAATTGGTGTCATGACCCCAAAACCAGGCCAGTCGTGCTGGCGCCTATCATGGAACTAGGCCAGCCAAAACCCAAACTCGAATCATAATAAGCTTCCATTTGCATCTTTACTATACCGATTACCTATTAAGGTTTCCTTTAAACATTTATAAAACAGTTAAAGCTATATTGAATATTAAATACAACCCCCGAGAACCCGGAGTTACCGGTCATGAGCATCTATATAAAATATACAACTCAAAAGAAAATAAATTCTATAATAGTAATCAGGAGAGAGAGAGCAAGACTGCGGACGCATGTAGCTACCTCGCAAACCTCCGAGAATCTCTGGAACAGATAGACAGCTCACCCTGCCCTAACACCTGGATCTGCACACAAGGTGAAGGGAGTAATGTGAGTACACCGACTCAGTAGTAATGAAAATAAATCAGGTCTGAGCAGCAAGAAACACATAAAATTAATGTCATCAAATCACAAGATGCACAACCTTTATTTCCAATAGTATAAGTAGATATATGAAACCATCATGCTTTAAAACCAACTTCAGAAAAATCCTTTGAAGAATGTATATTTCCAACAACTTCAAATCGAAAGATTTAGTATAAAAATGAAATGAATCATATAAAGGCCCATCAGGCAAAACATATTTCATAAGCTCAGAATGAAAGTAGTAAAATCATAAGTAGCCCCTCGGGCAAAACATGTATCATAATCAGCCCCTCTTGCATGCCTCACAGTCACTCATAATCAGCCCCTCGGGCATACCTCACCATCACTCGAAATCAGTCACTCAACACCTCATAGTCACTCATGCCTCCCAATCACTCGTCACTCGTCACTCGGTGCGCTCACTGGGGGTGTGTGCAGACTCCGGAGGGGCTCCTTCAGCCCAAGCGCTAATATCAAGCCACCTCGTGGCGTATCATATCCTCACAAATCAGGACCTCGGCCTCACTCAGCAGAACCACTCAAAAATCCCTTCGGGCGAATCAGTAAAACGTGGTTCTCGACCCAAAACATCATTTTTTTTAAATCTCAAAGTAGTGTAAATCAAGCTGAGTTTCGAAAACAGTAAATACAATGTGGCTGAGTGAAATCATCAATACATGGTGAGGAAAACAACAGTAAAAAGCCCCTGAGGGGTCTTAAATAGATCGGCACGAGGCCCCAAACACGACTTATAGCCCAAATATTTCAACAATCTTTAGAACGTAATTTAACATAAGGTTTTGATTAAAATATGCAAACCATTAGTTTCCGCGGAGTGGACCTAGTCCAGACCAAAAATTAGTGTGCGTCGCATACTCGTCATCCGACATCTGCGCCATTCTAAAATCAGTGAGAAATACGTAGTCCAGGGTTTCATACCCTCAGGACAAGATTTATAATCATTACTTACCTCTACCGGGCCACAACACTAGTCTGCTATGATCTTGACCCTCAAATTAGCTCCCGATTGCTCCGAATCTAGCCAAAACCAGTTTAATATCATTAATATATGCCAAAGGAACACAATCCAATCGAAAACTATCAAATTATACAAGAATATCGAAATTCGGCCAAACCCGAGCCCCGGGCCCACATCTCGGAATTCGATAAATTTTATATCACTAGAAACCTCGTCCTCCCACGATTCTACACATACCAAAATCGTCACAATCGGACCACAATTGCCTACCCAAATTGCCAAAAGAAATTCCCAACTCCTTCCTCCATTTTCTAAACTTTTCTTACTTTAATCCTTCAAATACAAGCTTAATCCGAACAAAATAACATAGAAATGATTTTTATAACCCGAGAACTTACCTTCACTGAAGAACCATGAATCCCCTCTTCAATTTGCCTTCAAAAGAGCTCCTCTCGCATGCAAAAATAGTGGAATGAAATGAATTTCACGGAGGCCTCTTTTTATACTGTTCTGCCAGCATTTCCGCACCTGCGGACACTTAGTCGCACCTGTGGACCCGCACCTGCGGTCCCAGGTGCGCACCTGCGCAATCCCACTAACGAACCAATTCTCGCACCTGCGACCAATTCTCCGCACCTGCGGCTTCGTAGGTGCGACCATCTCTTCGCACCTGCGGATTTCCCTTGCCTAGCCTCCTTTCGCACCCGCGCACAGAATTTCGCACCTGCGGCTACCCTTCCTCAGGTGCCGCCAACACCAGAAACTTACACCAGCAGCCATTTGCTACAAATTTTCCAAGTTCAAAACTGCGCCAACCATCTGAAATCAATCTCGAGCCCCTCGGGGCCCCAACCAAACATACCAACACACCCAATAGCATTATTCAAACTTAGTCGAGCCTTCGAAACACCATGAAAACACCAAAATTACATCAAATTCAAGCCTATGAACTTTGAAACTTCCAAATTTCGCCAACGATGCCGAAACCAACCAAAACTCCTCCGATTGACTTGAAATTTTGCACACATATCCAAAATGACATTACGGACCTGTTCCAACTTCCGGAATTCCATTCTGATCCAGATAGCCTATTTTCCACTGCCGGCCGGAAATCGCCAAAAACTAACTTTCACCAATTCAAGCCTAATTCTACACCGGATATCAAAACTCCATTCCGAACACACTCTTAAGTCTCAAATCACCTAATGAAACCATCAGAGCCATAAATTCCGCATTCTGAGGTCGTTCACCAATAAGTCAACTCTTAGTTCACTTTCTCAACTATTAGGCTACCTTGAGAGACTAAATGCCTCAATTCTCACCATGACCACTATGAACCCGAACCAACCGACCCAACACACATAATGAAGTTGAACCACATAAAATGAAGCAGAAACGAGGGAAACGGGGCTAAACTCTCGGAACGACCGGCCGGGTCATTACAATTGGCCTTCAACTCCCTCGTATCTAATCATAATTGGTTTAACATCATTAATTAATGCTAAATGTTCTATCTTTAATGAAAAATCATGGTTTTCCTAAGTTTTCCCAACAAAATATGAAAATCGACTCTGGGCCCGCTTGGTCTAAACTCGAGGTTCGGACCAAAACCCGTTTATCCATTGTCCCCCGAGCCCGGATATACAATTGATTTTGTAATCCGACCTCAATTCAAGGTTTAAATTCTCAAATTTCAAAATTCCTAAGTTCTACCCAAAAATCCCAATTTTTACCATGAAAACTCTAGATTCTATGATGAAATCTTGTAAAAAGTAGTTAAGGATTGAAAGAGATGAGTTAGAAATCACTTATCTATGATTTGGGGAAGAAAAATATTTTGGAAAATCGCCTCTCTTGTTCTAGGGTTTTATTATTTTTGAAAAGTGGTAACATAAATAAAAGTCCTGTATTTATACCTACGCCTCAGGCCCTGTCACCGTTGTCAGCGGTATAATTCCGCTGCACCAGAATTCTAGACCTTGCCTCACCGCTGTCAGCGGAATAGAGGGGCGCGACGCCGGAAGTTAGCCTCAACAACCGCTGTTAGCGGAATTCCGGGTGCTACGGCAAAACCTGGTCCGCTGCCGTGGAATTCCAAGCGTTGTCTGCAACGATTAATTCCAGCACTCTGTGGCCTATCCGAAACTCACCCGAGCCCTCGGGGCTCTTAACCAAACATACACGCAAGTCCAAAAATATCATACGGACTTACTCGTGCAATCAAATCTCAAAATAACATCACAAACTATGAATTTACCATCAAAACTCATGATTTTCTCAAGAACACTTCAAATTCACTATTTTCTCAACCGGACGTCGGAATCACGTCAAATCATTTTCGATTCTCACCAAATTTTACAGATACTACTTTCACATAATAATAAACCTGTACCGGGCTTCGGAACCAAATACGGGCCCGATACCAACGATTTCAAACACTAATTCATTTCTTTATTTCATTAAAATCCAGCAAAACAATTTTCTTCAAATATTGTTTTCTAAGGCTAGGGACCTCGAAATTCAATTCCGGGCATACGCCCAAGTTCCAATTTTACTGCGGACCTCCCGGGATTGTCGGAACAGAAATTCGGGTACTTACTCAAAATGTTGACCAAAGTCAACTAAAAATAAAATTTTTACTCTAAAATTTTCTATTTCTCATACTTTCACATAAAAGCTTTTCGGATTCACTCCCGGACTATGCACGCAAATCGAGGTGATTAAAATTAGTCTTTTTAAGGCTAATGATCCTGGAATAGAGTTTTAATTCATAAAATGACCCTTTGGGTCATCACAATATCCACCTCTAAAACAAACGTTCGTCCTCGAACGGACATAGAGAATTACCTGAACTGGAAAACAAGTGGGGATATCTACTCTGCATGTCCGACTCAGACTCCCAAATAGCTGCCTCGACGGGTTGACCTTTCCACTGCACTCGAACTGAAGGATAACTCTTTGACCTCAACTAACGAACCGACCGGTCTAAAATGGCTACCGACTCCTCCTCATAAGTCAAACCTATGTCCAATTAGACAGAACTGAAATCTAACACGTGGGACGGGTCACCATGATATTTTTGGCGCATGGATACATGGAATACCGGATGAACTGAGGATAACCCAGGGGTCAATGAAAGTCTATAAGCTACATCCCCCACTCTATCAAGAATCTCAAACGGCCCGATATACCTAGGGCTCAACTTACCCTTCTTCCCAAATCTCATTACACCCTTCATGGGTGATACCCAAAGCAATACTCTCTCTCCAACCATGAATGCCACATCTCGAACCTTACGGTCCGCATAACTCTTTTGCCTGGACTGAGCTGAACGAAGTCGCTCCTGTATAATGTTGACCTTATCTAAGGCCTCCTGAACTAAGTCTGTACCCAATAACCGAGCCTCTCTCGGCTCAAACCATCCAACTGGCAACCTACACCTTCTACCATATAATGCCTCATAGGTAGCCATCTGAATGCTCGACTGATAGCTATTATTGTAGGCAAACTCCGCTAACGGCAAGAATTGATCCCAAGAACCTACAAAATCAATAACATAGGCGCAGAGAATATCCTCCAAGATCTGAATAGTACGCTCGGACTGCCCGTCCGTCTGAGGGTGGAATGTTGTGCTCAACTTGTACCCAACTCACGCTGAACTGCCCTCTAAAAGTGTGAAGTAAACTGCGTACCCCGATCAGAAATGATAGACACGGGAACGCCGTGAAGACGAACAATCGCTCGAATATATAGCTCTGCCAACCTCTATGAAGTATAAGTACTTGTCATAGGAATGAAGTGTGCTGATTTAGTTAGCCTATCTACAATAACCCAAACGCCGTAGAATTTCCTCTGAGTCCGTGGGAGTCCAACAACGAAGTCCATAGTGATATGCTCCCACTTCCACTCAGGAATATCTATCTGCGGAAGCAACCCACCGGGTCTCTGATGCTCATATTTTACCTGTTGGCAATTCAAACAACGAGCCACATAAGCAACAATGTTCTTCTTCATCCTTCGCCACCAATAATGTTGTTGTAAGTCCTGATACATCTTGGCAGCCCCCGGGTGAATAGAATACTTAGAATTGTGAGCCTCCTTAAAGATCACTCACGAAGGCCATCAACATTAGTCACACATATACGACCTTGCATCCTCAAAACACTGTCATCTCCAACTGTAACCTTCTTGGCACCACTGTACCGAACTGTGTCCCTAAGGACCATCAAATGTGGGTCATCATCCTACCGATCTCTGATACGCTCAAATAGAGAAGACCGAGCGACTGTAAAATCTAGAACGCTGCTGGGCGAAATATCCAACCTCACGAATTGATTTTCCAAAGTCTGAATGTCTGAAGCTAACAGTCTCTCACCGACTAGAATAAATGCAAGGCTGCCCATACGCACTGCCTTCCTACTCAAGGTATCAGCCACTACATTGGCCTTCCCCTGATGATACAATATAGTGACATCATAATATTTCAATAACTCCAACCATCTCCGTTGTCTCAAATTAAGATCCTTTTTCTTGAACAAGTACTGGAGACTGCGATGATCCGTGAAAACCTCACACGGCACACCATAGAGATAGTGCTTCCAAATCTTTAGTGCATGAACGATGGATGCCAACTCTAAGTCATGAACATGATAATTCTTCTCATGGACTTTCAACTGTCGAGACGCATATGCAATCACCCTGCCATCCTATATCAATACTGCTCCAAGTCCAACACAGGAAGCATCACAATATACTGTGAAAGATCCTGAACCTGATGGTAATACCAACACTGATGCTGAAGCCAAGGCTGTCTTGAGCTTATGAAAGCTCGCCTCACACTCGTACGACCATTTCAATGGGGCACCTGAGTCAATTTAGTCATTGGGGCTTATATAGATGAAAACCCCTCCACAAAACGACGGTAGTAACCCGCCAAACCCAAGAAGCTCCTGATTTGCGTGGCTGAAGTGGGTCTAGGCCAGTTATTGACCGCCTCTACCTTCTTACGATCTACTTAAATACCCTCTGTTGATACGATATGACCCAAGAAAGCTACTGAATCCAACCAGAACTCACACTTTGAAAATTTCGCATACAGCTGATTATCCCTCAAAGTCTGGAGTGCTATTCGGAGATGCTGCTCATGCTCCTCCCGGCTGCGGGAGTATATTAGAATATCATCAATGAATACTATAATGAAGAAATCCATATGAGGCTTGAAAACCCGATTCATCAAGTCCATAAAGGCTGCTGGGGCATTAAATCAAGCCAAAGGACATCACCAGAAATTCATAGTGCCCATACCTCGTCCGAAAGGCTGTCTTAGGAACATCATACGCCCTAATATTCAACTGATGGTAGCCCGATCTTAAATCAATTTTCAAAAACACATTGGCACCCTGAAGCTGATCAAATAAATCATCGATTCTCGGCAATGGATATTTATTCTTGGCAGTGACTTTATTCAACTGCCGGTAGTCTATACACATCCTCATCAATCCATCCTTTTTCTTCACAAAAAAAACCGGTGCACCCCAGGGTGAGACACTAGGTCTAATGAAGCCCTTATCAAGCAAGTCTTGCAACTGCTCTTTCAATTCTGGTGGGGCCACCGGTATGGAGGAATAGAGATAGGCTGAGTGCCCGGAACCACATCAATGAAAAAATCAATATCCCTGTCGGGTGGCATCCCCGGCAGGTCTGCAGGAAACACCTCGGGAAACTCGCGTAAAATAGGTACCGAATCTACCGAAGAAACTTCAGCATCAGACTCACGAATATGAGCCAAATAAGCCAAACACCCCTTCTCAACCATGCGATGAGCCTTGGCATAAGAAATCACTCTATGGGAGAATGACCAGGAGTTCTTTTCCACTCCAATCGAGGCAATCCCGGAAAGCTAATGTAATTGTCTTTGCCTGACAGTCCAAGATGGCATAATAAGGTGACAACCAATCCATGCCCAATATGACATCAAAATCCACCATGTCAAGAAGCAAAAGGTCTACACTAGTTTCAAGTCCCTCAATAACTACCACGCACGAACGATACACACGATCTACAACAATAGCATCCTCACCAATGTAGAAACATAAACAGGGGCACTCAAGGAATCAGGGGGCACAACCAAATACGAGGAAAAATGAGATGATACATAAAAATAAGTAGACCCCGGATAAAACAAAACTGAGGCATTTCTATTGCAAACTGAAATGCTACCTGTAATAATAGCATTAGAGGACTCCGCCTCAGGTCTAGCTGGGAATGCATACAGTCGGGGCTGGGCCCCACCACCCTAAACCACGTCCCTGGGAGGAACTCTGATAGGTAGACCTCCACCTCTAACGGGCTGGCCTCCACCTCTAGCGGGTTGGCCTCCACCTCTAACAATATGTCCCCTACCTCGGGCTACCTGACCCCTACCCCTGGCTGGCTGGGCAAGGGGTGCTGGAATATAGCACGGGAACCCTGATACTGAGAATTATCTGACGCGTGAGGATAATATCTGGCAATGTGCCTCGGATCCCCACAAGTGTAACAAGACCTCGGCTGCTGAGACTACTAGCCGGCAAATTGACCTGTCGACCAGTATAATCACCCTGAACACTCTGAAGAGGAGGTGCACTGTAGACTGGCTGACTAGAAGGAGGCATATAAGAACCACGACCGCCTAAGGTACCATGTGAAGCCTAAAGTACAGAATGGAATGTCCTGGAAGAATGGCCTCTGCTGAAATTAACCCCACCTCCAGATGAGGCACCGTTGAAACCATCGGAATGGCGAGGTCTCTTATCAGACCCCTGACCTCCCATCCAAGAACCGTCTCAACTCTCCTAGCCACATTGACCGCATCCTGAAAATAAATCTCGATCCCTGTCTCTTTGGCCATCTGCAACCTGATGGGCTGAGCAAGTCCCTCAATAAATCGTCTGACTCTCTTTCTTTATGTGTGCAACAAAAGAATAGCATGTCTAGCCAAATCCACAAAGCGGTTCTCATACTGGGTGATAGTCATGCTGCCCTTCTGAAGTCTCTCAAACTGACGACGATTCTCCTCTCTGGTAGTAACATGCAAAAACTTCTCCAAAAAGAGATGTGAAAGCTGGTCCCAAGCCAAACCTCGACGAAGTAGTGACGAGGCTACGGCGGGGCATTTACAATATAACATGTGAACAATATATAATAAAGCAAGAAGGAAATTCTAAACTAAATAAAATAATAATCTTTAGCAATGAATAAAAGAACTCAGCCACCTTTTTCAGGTCTCAGCTACAACCAATTCTCACATAAGTTTCCAAATTCACTTTAAAATAACTATAAGTGTATAATATGAAAAATAGTAAAGTAAAACAGTAAGTTTTCAAATCTTTGTGTTTAAAAATTAGTAAAACATAAGTGTCCTCCCTTATTGCTCCTTGTTGCGGCGCGCAACCCGCTCCCACCTGTCCACCATCATTGTTCCTCCCTATATATATATCACCCTTATTTCTCCTATTGCAGCGTGCAACCCGACCCCACTTGTCCACCCTTATCACTCCTCGTTGCGGCGTGCAACCCGCTCCCACCAGACAATCACATACTTTATTTATAAAAAAATTCACAATTCAAATCAAAGCCTTTCACAATATTTTAGTCTCAACAATTGTAAACAGAAAGTTGTACGACTCATAAACTTCATCAATTATCATTTCACAATGAAAGCAACCGGAATATATAGTAAAACACTGTCAATCAGCTCAATCTTTATGAACCACAATGAAACCACGAAAACAACCAAGACTTCCAAAATACTTGAAGCAATATTTAACAACAAGTTGACGAAATCAAGTAGACATGTAGACATCAATGATCATAAAACAATTAAGTCAGAGATCAATTAAATTGGAACCAGGGAAGGGATCATGTTCAACAAATAAATTTGTGGTTCATAGGTACTCGTCACCTCACCTATACACCACACACATGCAAATTCACATAGCATTTAAGTTGGGGATTCCTATTCCCTCAAGTCAAGGTTAAATCAAGTACTTACCTCGATGTCACAAGCAAATCAGTGCTCTAGCACCGCTTTTCCTTTAGAATTTGCTTCTAATCCGCTCGAATCTAATCACAATTGGTTCAATATCATCAATTATTGCTTAAAGGAATTAACTTTGATGAAAAACTACGGTTTTCCTATGTTTTCTTATAAAAATACAAAAATCGACCCCGGGCCCGCTTGGTCTAAACTCGAGGTTCATACCAAAACTCGTTTACCCATTCTACCCCGAGCCCAGATATACAATTTGTTTTGGAATCCGACCTCAATTCGAGGTCTAAATTCCCAAGGTTTGAAATTCCTAAGTTCTACCCAAAAATCCCAATTTTCATCATGAAAACTCTAGATTCTAGGTTGAAATCTTGTTAAAAGTTGTTAAGGATTTAAAGGAATTAGTTAGAGATCACTTACCAATGATTTGGAGAAGTTTGGATCTTTGGAAAATAACCTATAGAGGTTTAGGGTTTGAGTGAATTGAAAAAGATGTGAAAAACCCGTCAAAAAGTTATTTTGACAGGTTGCGGATCTCACATTTACGAACAAGGGTTCGCATTTCCGAACCCTTCGAATTTTGGCTACCATCGCAAATGCGATGAAATTGTCACATTTACGATATATTGGTGTCTTGCCATCTTTTCAGGTCTCGGATACAACCAATTCTCACATAAGTTTCCAAAATCACTTTAAAATAACCGTAAGTGCATAATATGAAAAATAGTAAAGTAAAACAGTAAGTTTTCAAATCTTTGTGTTTAAAAATCAGTAAAACATAAGTGTCCTCCCTTATTGCTCCTTGTTGCGGCACGCAACCCGCTCCCACCTATCTACCCTTATTACTCCTCCCTATATATATCACCCTTATTTCTCCAGTTGTGGCGGGCAACCCGATCCCACCTGTCCACCCTTATCACTCCTTGTTGCGGCGTGCAACCCGCTCCTACCAGACAATCACATCACTTTATTTATAAAAAATTTCACAATTCAGATCAAAGCCTTTCACAATATTTTTGTCTCAACAATTGTAAACAGAAAATTGTACGACTCATAAACTTCATCAATTATCATTTCACAATGAAAGCAACCGAATATATAGTAAAACACTGTTAACCAACTCAATCTTTATGAACCACAATGAAACCACGGAAACAACCAACCCTTCCAAAATACTTGAAACAATATTTAACAACAAGTCGACGAAATCAAATTCACATAGCATTTAAGTTGGGATTCCTATTCCCTTAAGTCGAGGTTAAACCAAGCACTTACCTCGATGTCACAAGTAAATCCTTGCTCTAACACCACTTTTCCTTTAGAATTTTCTTCTAATCCGCTCGAATCTAATCACAATTGGTTCAATAACATCAATTATTGCTTAAAGGAATTAACTTTGATGAAAAACTATGATTTTCCTATGTTTTCTTATCAAAATACATAAATCGACCCCGGGCCCGCTTGGTCTAAACTCGAGGTTCGGACCAAAACCCGTTTACCCATTCTCCCCCGAGCCCGGATGTACAATTGATTTTGGAATCCGACCTCAATTCGAGGTCCAAATCCCCAAGTTTTGAAATTCCTAAGTTCTACCCAAAAATCCCAATTTTCATCATGAAAACTCTAGATTCTAGGTTGAAATCTTGTTAAAAGTTGTCAAGGATTGAAAGGAATTAGTTAGAGATCACTTACCAATGATTTGGAGAAGTTTGGGTCTTTGGAAAATCGCCTATGGAGGTTTAGGGTTTGAGAGAATTGAAAAAGAGTGAAAAACCCGTCAAAAATCTATTTTAACAGGTTGCGGATCTCGCATTTGCGAACAGGGGTTCGTATTTCCGAACCCTTCAAATTTTGGCTACCATCGCAATGCGATGAAATTGTCGCAGTTGCGATATATTGGTGTCTCGCAATTGCGGCCTGAAATCTCGCATTTGCGAGATCTGAGGCTGGCCCAGGACTTCGCAAATGCGAGATCAGAGGCCTGCCACACCAGATATCAGCTGTGAGAAAATTTTTCCTAAGTCTCAACACTCCGTAGTCTACCCGAAACTCACCCGAGCCCTCGGGGCTCCAGACCAAACATGTACGCAAGTCTAAAAATATCATACGGACTTGCTCGTGCGTTCAAATCATCAAAATAACATCAAAAACTACAAATTTAACCCCAAACTCAAGATTTCCTCAAGAACACTCAAATTTCTAACTTTTCAACCGGACGTCCGAATCACGTCAAACCAACTCCGATTCTCATCAAATTTCACAGATAGGACTTAAATATCATAACAAACTTGTTTCGGGCTCCGGAACCAAAATACAGGCCCGATACCAATATTTTCACTTATTATTTTATTTCCTTATTTCTTGATATAACCAGCAAAACAATTTTTGACAAAAAATTGTTTTCTAAGGTTGGGGACCTCAGAATTCAATTCCGGGCATACGTCCAAGTCCTATATTTTACTGCGGACCTCCTAGGATTGTTGGAACATAGATCCTGGTCCGTTTACTCAAAATGGTCAATTCAAACTAAATTTTAACTCTAAAAATTTCTATTTCTCATATTTTTTACGTAAAAGCTTTTTGGTTTCACGCCTGGACTGTGCACGCAAATCGAAGTGGTTAAAATTAGTCTTTAAATTCCTATGATCCTGGAAGGGAGTCTTAATTTATAAGATGACCTTTTTTGGGTCATCACAATCTCCCCCTCTTAAGCAAACGTTCGTCCTTGAACGAACATAGAAAATTACTTGGTATGGTAAATAATTTTGGGGATATCTACTTTGCATATCCATCTCGAACTCCCAAGCAGTTGCCTCAACGGGCTGACCTCTCCACTGCACTCGAACTGAAGGGTAATTCCTTTATATTTGGAGAAATTATAAGGAGGAAATGCTACCCAACTATTGGAAACATATTGGGTAATCATTTAGAAATTATCGATTGAGGCTCATTATGCCCATCATGTTGAAAGTGTGAGAGAAGGTCAAGAAGAGTCCACTCTGAGGGAAAAGTGATTTTTACTTTGAAGAAATCGAGAATTGAATATCCGCCAACCGACTCCATGAGTATTTGTGATGAAAAGAAAAAAAATGAGGACTTAGAGTCAACCGGTGTAATTGAAAATATTGTGGAAATTGATTCTAGTCCGGGGAAAATAAAGGATATCAAAAATCTAGGAAGAATTGAAATTCGAAGGTTTAACGTCATGTTTCAAGCATTTCTCAACATCGGACTTGTGTGGTGATATAGAAATTGAACTACACTAGTCAAGAAGGGATTACGAGGAGGAAAAACAAAAGTCAGACCATTTACAAATTGGAAAGAATTATGGGGCAAAATAACATTTCTCACATGAAACTGAGAAGTGTAAAGTGGAGAAATTAGAGTTTGGCTTGATCATCAACCTATCACTCTCACCGTTCGTGGTCACAAGCTTGATTCCAAGTTAGGTGACCAATATCTATTGCTCAAGTGGCGAGACAAATGGTAAAATTAATTTATGTCGTGCCATGTCGTTAAATGTGGCACTTGGTGGAAGCAACCCATTATTTCTCGAAATAATTAGTCGAACTTAAAAGAATGTCTTAGTGCAAGAAATATTTTATGATTTTTTTTTTTGAATTGGAGTTTGCATTTGCGAACTCAGGTTCGCATTTGCGAGCCTGAACAGTTTCTGGGGGGTTCGCATTTGCGAACTGGGTGTTGCAAATGCGACGTTTGAGGGCTTTAACTGGTCTTGATGGTTCATTTTACAAAAACAACTGTAAATCCATTTGAGACCCAAAGAAACGGGAAATTTGAGTTCTCCCAACCTTCAAACTCTCAATCTTCACTTCTAAGTTCAAACATTCAAGTATAATCGCTTAATCCATGCTTCTTCTTCTTCTTCTTCTTCTTCTTCTTCTTCTTCTTCTTCTTCTTCTTCTTCTTCTTCTTCTTCTTCTTCTTCTTCTTCTTCTTCTTCTTCTTCTTCTTCTTCTTCTTCTTCTTCTTCTTCGTCTTCTTCAATTATTTCTCAAAAACCTAGGGCTTGGCATAAGTTCTTGTTTTCTCTGCATATTTGTTTGGGTAGCACCAAATTTATGTTGCCATTTCTGGGTGAGGTTGGTTGAGAGTGTGAAAATATGTTAGAAATTTGGGGGAAATCTGAGGGCCCATGTTTCATTAGAAATAGGAGTAAATAGTTGTGCTTAAATTTTGAAATTTCTTTGCATTTCGTGGTTGTATGTGATGTTTATTGCATAATTTAGTGTCTAAAGACTGTTTAGGGTGTTTAGAAGTGATTTCATGGAAGAAATTTCCAAGATTAGGGACTGTTCTAGGGTTGGGGATGACGGGTTCGCATTTACAAAGAGGGGGGGGGGGCTCGCAAATGCAAACTCTGGCAGTTCTGACAATCTTCGCAATTGCAAAGAATTTCTCGCAATTGCGATCTCTGAAGACTTCGCATTTGCGACTTCTCAGAATGGCTGGTGACTTCGCAAATGCGAAGAAAAATGTCGCAAATGCGACATCAGAGAGCGAATATCTGCAGGTTTTGAAAATTCTGAAATTTTTTCTAAGTATGGTTTCAACTGTCCAATCACTCCTTTGGCATCTAAGATTCATTTAGCAACATTTTTTTTCATAGCTATACCCCTTTTTTATTCCAATGTTTTGTTTGCAGGCACATAAACTGAAAATGAGTTCTAACTCCACTGAATCCTCGCCAGACAGTCCCATGGAGCTTGAGGACAATTATGACCAACACTGATTCCTGTCACGTGAGTGTCAAGAACGGTATTATGCCGAGCTAATCACAAAGAAGCTGCTCCTGGAAAGTGGAATAGTGATGGATAAAGTCGAGGAACGCCTTCCTGAGTTCTACCAAAGCCTCGTAGCTATGTGCTGGAACTGTTTCGCCTCTCAGCCTTGCAGGGAAAATGAGCAATGGGTGAGGGAGTTCTATGCCAATCTCCCTACCATCAGTATGAGAAAGCCAAAGATGAGAATTCAAGGAAAAATGGTGCATTTCGAGGCAGAAGCTGTGAACAACATCTATCACCTCCCTAACCATGATATGGATCTATTCCGTGTAAGAGATCGTCTTTCAGGGGATTGGTTGGCCTCCCAATTATGCCCGAGTGTGGATGCTCCTCGGGTCGTGGATAAGAAAGGAATCACATCCCAAGAGTTTACTGCTGAAGCTAAGATATGGCTGGCCATCGTATACAGTCGCGTCTCTCTGGTGTCCAACATATGGAATGTGCCCATACTGAGAGCCCTGATGGTAGCTTGTATCCTTGATGGCACACCACTCAACGTTGGCGAGATCTTCGTCAATGAACTAAAGGAGTATCTGCGTCTGAATGGTACGTCATTGCTATTCCCATCTCTTATTACTGAGTTGTGCCAGCTGGCTGGGGTTGAAGAGGATCCGGGGGACAACTGGTAGAGTCGGGTAAGCCTATCCACCCTTTGAAGAAGAGAGGAGAGGGTGGAGATGTCAAGAGCAAGAAAAGGGAAGTGGGTTTGCCTCCTCAGGTTGAGCAGGTTAGTCGGAATTCTTCTTCCGCATGTGGACCATTTATTATGCTTTCCGAGGAGATGTGGCAGGTTCGCGAGCTGGTATCTCGACTTCCACAGGGACCGGGGGAAACATCTGAGGGACCCTCTGCGTATATTTCACAGAAAGACTTTAAGAAGTACCTTGATGATCAGAAGAAGCAGGGGGCTCACTTGAAGCAACTGGAGAAAGCGTACACCAATTTGGCCACGGCACACGGTGGTTTGAGCATCTCTCATGCCAAACTGGAAAATGCACATGCCAGGATGAATAAAAGGGAAAAGAAGAGAGATAAGTTCTTCACTCGCATGTGGAAGGGTGTGAAGGGGCTGTTTAAGGTTCTGAAGCCTCAGAAGCCACTACCATCGACTGAGCCAGAGGAAGATGATGATGTTCCAGCTCCCTGGTCCGAGGAGGAGAGAGAAGAGGGTGCGACGCAGTCTGACAGTGAGGGGAGTACTTGATGCAGTATTCGTGGAGCGCCGTTCATCATTTTACTATATTTGTTAAATTTCAAGTTGAGGTGGATTCTTTGAATAACTGTGAATGGGATGTAAGTTTTTATTTTCTTATAGATTGATATTAGGATTTGTTTTTGTGTTCCTATGACGATTTAGTTTTTTTTTTGGTGAATTGGTATTCTGTTCTTCGTTTCTTCATGTGACATTACTTTGTCTTCATGGAGATTGTTATATTATATATGTATAGTATTTTTTATTTTGGTGGTGATATCAGTTAATCTTTTGGAGCAGTTTGTTTCAACTCTTCCCAATGATGGATAACTTGGCGACTTTCTTTCGGGAATTAGTCTTGTAGTGTAGATATAACTTTGTTAATTCAGAAGGAATGAGTGGTTTGAGTTGAGGTTGTGCCTATAGGCTAAATTTGTGGCTTGTTTGATACCAACATGATTTACCTCGGCATAAGAATTCTTGATCCTTTTTGAAAAAGAAATGGTTAAAGTAAGGATTATTATCACACAATAATCTATATGAATTCTTGCTCTTATATTAACAAAATAGTTTCCCAGACTATATGTGGTCTCCTTTGAGATTCACTGGTTTCAATTGGGTCTTGGGTTTGTTTTCCACTTGACTTTTCATGTGCCATGAGTGGGGTGATTTATTGGAAAGTTCTCTTGCGCCATCTGTGGTTTATAACTTGCCCGGAATGTGCTCCAAGATGAAATCCTAGACTAACTTGGTTTAAATTATGATATTAGGCCTTCCATGGACTGCCATTGTGTCAGGATTTCCCATCAGTGCATATTTTCCCTAGTCTGCCATTTTGAGCCTTTGAACTTTTTCTTTGACAACCAAGCTACAAGTTGTATGAGTAATGGGTTGAGTCCTACCCCTACCTCGGCCTCTGACACGGCATCGCCTCTGTCCCTATTAGGGCTATTGTTGTGGGAGGACTTGATTTTCGGTCTGCGGGATAAAAGCACGTATTCTCGCCATTTGCGAGAGAATAGAAGAGTTTTATGAGTATTTGAAATTTCAAGAATCGCACGATAGAGTAGAAATAAAAATGGAATTTGTTACTAACTTGATAGACTCTGAGAGATAAGTACAGATGTCTCTGTATTGATCTCTTAGCAACCTAGTGCTCTGTTACCAACTTGTCACGACCCAAATTTCCAACCCACGGGATTGTGATGGCGCCTAATACCACACTTGCTAGGCAAGCCAATGTTAGAACTTATTAAATTATTTTCTATTGAAGTTTACTTATTCATAACAGAACAATTAAAAACTAAACTGAATCTAATACTTTCCGATAAATAATTTCATGAATAATAATAATAACCGAATAATTAAGCCAAACCATGAACTGAATATATATATCCATAAAACTACCCCAGGGTCTGGTGTCACACTTCATGAATCACTACGAATACTACAAATAATTGGGCTAAAAGAAATATGTATCTATTTTGAAAGAAGTAAAACATCAATCTAAATATTAAGGTAAGACTCCAGGAATCTGCGGACGCCAGCAGATCTACCTCGTGTCTCCGTGCAGATGATGCCAGCTACTACTATCTCCTAACTCTGAGCGGAACCTGGATCTGCACAAAAAGCGCAGAGTATAGTATCATTACAACCGAACTTATGTACTGAGTAAGTGCCGAGCCTAACCTTGATGAAGTAGTGACGATGCTAAGACGAGGCATTTACAATATAACCTGTGAACAATATATAATAAAGCAAGAAGGAAATTCGAAACAAAACAAAACAATAATCTGTAGCAATGAATAAAATAACTCAACCACCTTTTTCAGGTCTCAGCTACAACCAATTCTCAAATAAGTTTCCAAATTCACTTTAAAATAACCGTAAGTGCATAATATGAAAAATACTAAAGTAAAACAGTAAGTTTTTAAATCTTTGTGTTTAAAAATCAGTAAAACATAACTGTCCCCCCTTATTGCTCCTTGTTGCGGCGCGCAACCCGCTCCCACCTGTCCACCCTCATTGCTCCTCCCTATATATATATATATCACCCTTATTTCTCCTATTGCAGCGTGCAACCCGATCCCACTTGTCCACCCTTATCACTCCTTGTTGCGGTGTGCAACCCGCTCCCACCAGACAATCACATCACTTTATTTATAAAAAAAATTCACAATTCAGGTCAAAGCTTTTCACCATATTTCTGTCTCAACAATTGTAAACAGAAAGTTGTACGACTCATAAACTTCATCAATTATCATTTCACGATGAAAGCAACCAGAATATATAGTAAAACACTGTCAACCAGCTCAATCTTTATGAACCACAATGAAACCACGAAAACAACCAACACTTCCAAAATACTTGAAACAATATTTAACAACAAGTTGACGAAATCAAGTAGACATGTAGACATCAATGATCATAAAACAATTAAGTCAGGGATCAATTAAATTGGAACCAGGGAAGGAATCATGTTCAACAAATAAATTTGTGGTGCATAGGTACTCGTCACCTCACCTATACACCACACACATGCAAATTCACATAGCATTTAAGTTGGGGATTCCTATTCCCTCAAGTCAAGGTTAAATCAAGCACTTACCTCGATGTCACAAGCAAATCACTGCTCTAGCACCGCTTTTCCTTTAGAATTTGCTTCTAATCCGCTCAAATCTAATTACAAGTGGTTCGATATCATCAATTATTGCTTAAAGGAATTAACTTTGATGAAAAACTATGATTTTCCTATGTTTTCTTATCAAAATACAAAAATCGACACCGGGCCCGCTTGGTCTAAACTCGAGGTTCAGACCAAAACTCGTTTACCCATTCTCCCTCGAGCCTGGATATACAATTGGTTTTGGAATCCGACCTCAATTCGAGGTCTAAATTCCCAAGTTTTGAAATTCCTAAGTTCTACCCAAAAATCCCAATTTTCATCATGAAAACTCTAGATACTAGGTTGAAATATTGTTAAAAGTTGTTAAGGATTTAAAGGAATTAGTTAGAGATCACTTACCAATGAGTGAATTGAAAAAGAGGTGAAAACCCCGTCAAAAAGTGTCACGACCCAAATTCCCAACCTCAGGGATCGTGATGGCGACTAACACCACACTTGCTAGGCAAGCCAATGTTAGAATTCGATTAACTAATTTCCTTTGATTATCTACTTAAGCATAAATAAATAAATTAAAAATAAACTTAATTTAAATGATTTTCAATGAGATACTCCAAATATAAAAGAAGAAGCAATTAAATAAAACAAACCACGAACTAAGTATATAAATAACTCTAAGACTACCCAGGGTCTGGTGTCACAATTCACGAACTACTAAAGAATACTACAAATAATGGGCTGAAAGAAATAGTGTAACTGTTCTGAATATAATAAAATAGTTTTATAAAAATAGGAGAAGACTCTCGGGATCTACGAACGCCGGCAGATGTACCTCGTGTCTCCAAACGAATCGGGTGGTGACCTGGAATCCTCTACTGCTGACTAGTACCTGAATCTGTGCAAAAGAGCACAGAGTATAGTATCAGTACAATCGACCCCATGTACTGAGTAAGTGCCGAGCCTAACCTCGGCGAAGTAGTGACGAGGCTAAGGCGGGGCTTTTAACAATAAACCTGTGATATTAACATATATATATATATACGATAACACAATATAACAGTTCTACATGAACAAGAAAATATATGTGAGGCAATAATTGCAAAACAGGAAGTAAATCTAAACTCATCAATTCAAATACTGTAACAATAATAAAATAACACAACCGCCTCTTTCAGGCCTCAGCTATAACCAATCCTCAAAATTTCCAAGTTTTCAAACTTTATTTTTGAACAAAAGTAGTGCCAAAATATGAAAATAGTAATATAAAATAGAAAGTTTCAAATCTTTGTTTTTCTAAAAACAAAACAGTAAAAATAGCCATTTAGCTTTTCAAATCTTTATTTTCTTTGGAAATTAGTAAAAATATAAATGTCCTCCCTTATCGCTCCTTGTTGCGGCGTGCAACCCGCTCCCACTTGTCCTCCCTTATTGCCCCTCCCTAGATATATCACCCTTATTGCTCCTGTTGCGGCGTGCAACCCGATCCCACCTGTCCTCCCTTATCACTCCTTGTTGCGGCGTGCAACCCACTCCCACCAAACATATCAATTTATTCATAAAGAATTTCACAATTCAGGCCAAGCAATACTGTTATTTCCACAATTTCAAACCGAAAATAATATAGCTCGTAAGCTTTAACCAATATCATTTCACAATAAAACCAACCAGAATATAAGTAAACACCATAACGCCGCCAATCCAGCTCAGTCTTTATATACTAAGATAAACTCAAGAGAACAACCAACATTTTTAACACACTTACAACAACAATTAGAAATAACTCAATGAAACCCAATAACCACGTGAACCTCAACAATTACGAAACATTTAGACTGCATTTCTCACAACTTTCTCAATATTATCAAAATGAAACCACCAGGAACGTAAATATATATAATTCGTAAAAATAATACCAAATCTCTCAACCGTTATACATATCACAAGGAAACCAGCTCAAACAACCAAAACTCTTTCCAAATAATCACAACAATATCTAACAACAGATCAACAAGGCCAAATAGTCATAGAAGCAATAATGAACATATAACAATTAGGACAATAATCAATTAAGTTGGGAACGGGAAGGGGAATCATGTTTAACAATTAATTTGGGTGGTGCATAGATACTCGTCACCCCGCCTATACACCACGCCCATGCATTTCACATAGCAAACAAGTCGGGATTCCTATTCCCTCAAGCCAAAGTTAGACTAAACACTTACCTCAATTCCGCAGGCCACTCACTACTCAATTATGGCTTTTCCTTTAAAATCTTGCTCTAGCTTGCTCGAATCTAATCATAATTAACTCAATATCATTAATTAAGGCTAAAGGAACTAACTTTATTGAAAATTACAATTTTTCCTAAGTTTTCTCAAAAATAGTGAAAACCCGACCTCGGGCCCGCTTGATCTAAACTCGGGGTTCGGACCAAATTACGTTTACCCATTCACTCACGAACCCAAATATACTATTAGTTTTTAAATCCGACCTTAATTCGATGTAAAGATTCAATTTTTACAAAATTCCCTAATTCTATCCAAACCCTCAATTTTTACCATGAAAATTCTTAGTTTTTGATTTAAAAGTGATGAAAAACAATGAGTAATTGAAAGAGTAAAGTTTAGAATTGATTACCAATGATTTGAGGATGATATTTGGTGAAGGAATTCGTTCCGAGGGATGTGGGGTTCAAAAATTTGAAGAAGAAGAAGTCTACCTGTTTTATATATATTTTTCTGTCAACTATTTTACCTCGTTTCTTGTGTCAAACGATCTTGAAACTCAATTTTTATGTCTCCAATGGATTTCTTGTGAAATTCTAATCAAGTTAGGCTTTTTAATCACTCAATTTGACCTTATAATAAAGGAGATATGTGGGTTTTAATATTTGCAAATAGTGCAGGTTTTTAATACGCCGTCAGGGGCAATTTCGTAATTAATCTGAAAAATCTGGCAACCTTAGTAAAATGCCCATAAAATCCTCATACGATGTCCAAATTTAATGATTATTTTTGCTACGGGTCTGTAATTAATACGGAGCTAATAATTAATTCAAAACAGAAATCAGAGCTCATTTGTTCAATATGATATTATTTATGCTTGAAGAAACGACGTCGAAACATAAGAAAGAACGAGCGCAACACAACCCAAACCTATTTAAAACTCACCCGAGCCCTCGGGGATCTAAACCAAACATGCCCGCAAGTCTAGAAGCATCATACAGACTTGCTCGTGCGATCAAATCATGAAACTAACATGTAATGCTATGAATTTAACCTCAAAACTCATCACTTCTCAAGAACACTTAACTTTCACTATTTCTCAACCGGACGTCCGAATCACGTCAAATAAACTCCGATTCTCACCGAATTTCACATATAGTATGCAAATACTATAACAAATTTCTACCGGATTCCGAAACCAAAATACGGGCCCGATACCGGTGGTTTCAAATATTAATTCTTTTCTTTATTTCATCAATATTTCAGCAAAATAATTTCTTTCAAAAATTGATTTCTAAGGCTTGGGACCTCGAAATTCAATTCTGGGCACACGCCCAGGTCCCACATTTCACTGCGGACTTCCCGGGATCATCGAAACACAGATCCGAGTCTGTTTATTCAAAATGTTGACTCAAGTCAACTAAAACTAAATTTTTAATTCTAAAAATTATTATTTCTTATATTTTAACATAAAAGCTTTCCGGTTTCACGCCCGAACTGCGCACGCAAATTGAGGTAGTTAAAATTAATCTTTTTATGGATAATAAGCCTAGAACGGAGTCTAAATTCATAAAATGACCCCTGGGGTCATCACAAAAAGTTATTTTAACAGGTTGTAGATCTCACATTTGCGAACAAGGGTTCGCATTTCCGAACCCTTCGAATTTTGGCTACCATCGCAAATGCGATGAAATTGTCGCATTTTCGATATATTGGTGTCTTGCAATTGCGGCCAAAAATCTCGCATTTGCGAGATCTGAGGCTGGCCCAGGACTTAGCAAGTGTGAAACCTGATCTTGCAAATGCGAGATTACAGGCCTGCCACACCAGATATCAGCTGTGAGCAAAGTTTTTCTAAGTCTAAACACTCTGTAGCCTACCTGAAACTCACCCGAGCCCTCGGGGCTCCAAACCAAACATGCACGCAAATCTAAAAATATCATACGGACTTGATCGTGCGATTAAATCATCAAAATAACATCAAAAACTATAAATTTAACCCCGAAACTCAAGATTTCCTCAAGAACACTCAAATTTCTAACTTTTCAACTGGACGTCCGAATCACGTCAAACCAAATCCAATTCTCATCAAATTTCACATATAGGACTTAAATATCATAACAAACTTATTCCGGGCTCCGGAACCAAAATACGGGCATGATATCAACAATTTCAATAATTATTTCATTTATTTATTTCTTGTAATAACCAGCAAAATAATTTTCTTCAAAAATTATTTTCTAAGGCAAGGGACCTCGGAATTTAATTTCGGGCATATGCCCAAGTCCCATATTTTACTTCGAACCTAACGGGATCATCGTAATACAGATCCGGGTCCGTCTACTCAGAATATTGACCAAAGTCAACTAAAACTAAATTTAACTCTATAAATTTCTATAATTCATATTTTCACGTACAAGCTTTCCGATTTTACGCCCGGACTGTGTGCGCAAATCGAGGTGATTAAAATTAGTCTTTTTAAGGCATATGAGACTGGAAGGGAGTCTTAATTTATAAGATGACCCTTTTTGGGTCATCACAACTGGGGTAGCAATAAACGTCTCTAGGACCTGAGCTGGTCCCGCTGGAACGGTCTGAGCTGGAACCCCCTCATTAATCTCTATCAGGGGCTCCGCAGCTGGGGCTGCTATACGAGCAATGGGCTGAGTCCTGCCCCTGACTCGGCCTCTGCCCCTAGTGGGAGTTGTTTCTGTTGGAGGATCTGATTGTTGGTTAGCGGAAGAGGAAGCACGTGTTCTCTCCATCTGCGAGAGAATAGAAGAGTTTGATCAGTATTTGAGATATCAAGAATGGCACGACAGAGTAGAAATAAATATGAGATTGTTCCTAACTTTATAGCTTCTGAGAGATAAGTACAGACGTCTCCGTACCGATCCCTCTGACTCTACTGAGCTTGTTCGTGAATTGTGGAACCTAGGCAACCTAGTGCTCTGATACCAACTTGTCACGACCCAAATTCCCAACCCTCGGGATTGTGATGGCACCTAACACCATACTTGCTAGGTAAGCCAATGTTAGAGCTTAATTAATCTTTCCTTTTAAAAGTTTACTCACACATAATAGAACAATTTAAAAATGAATACTGAGTCAAATATTTTCCAATAAATAACTTCATGAATAATAACCGAAGAAATAAACTGAACCACGAACTAAAACAAATTTTATAACTACCTAGGGTTTGGTGTCACAATTCACGAACTACTAAAGAATACTACAAATAATTGGGTTGAAAGAATGTATCTCTATTTTGAATGAATTAAAACAATATCTAAATAACTGGGAGAAGACTCCAAGAATCTACGGATGCCAGCAGATCTACCTTTGTGATGACCCGACTGGTCGTTTTATGTTCTAGAACACTGTACCCCTAAATGAGACTTCATGTGGTTGCTTTTACTGATTTTTAACTTGCGAGAAAGGTTGGTTCGGGATTCGGAGGAGTTTGGGGTGGTGTAGGAACACTTAGTTCCTTAAGGTTGGCCTTAAAGGCCAAGTTTGACTCCGGTCAATATTTTTTAGTAAACAACATCAGAATCGAGATTTGAAAGCTCCAGTAGGTTCGTATGATGATTTCAGAGTTGGGCGTATGTTTGAAACGGGTTTCAGATGACCCGGGAGCGTTTCGGCGCCAAATAGTGAAATATGATTCCTTAAGTTCAAAAATTGAGGTTTGGAATATGTTTTTGTGTTATCAAGGTCCGAATGGAATTTCGAGACCAGGAATAATTCTGTCATGTCATTTATGACTTGCTCGCAAAATTTGGTGTCATTCCGAGAAGTATAGGTATGTTTCGGCGTGTCGAAAGCGAATTCAAGAACTTAAAAGTTCTTAAGTTGAATTTAGATGGTTTTGGGGTATGATTCTTAGATTTAGCGTTGTTTCGAATGTTCCGAAGGCTCGAGCGAGTCCATATTATGATTTAGAACTTGTTGATATATTTGGACGGGGCCTGGGGGCCCCGGATGCTATTCAGACATCGCGTGAGGCAAAGCAAGCTCAAAAAGAGCTGTTGGTGCATCGGTGCGACCGCACCAGCGAAGGACCAGCTCCAGGTGCGAGACTACAGGCGCGGTCAAAGACTCGGAGGTGCGGCCTTAGAGGGGCTTCCCAATTTCCGCAGGTGCAGGCATTTTCCCGCAGAAGCGGACCCGTAGGTGCGGGCTCCGTTCCGCAGGTGCGACCTCTGTCCTTCTTCTCCTCTTCCGCAGGTGCGGTCCTCGAGCCGCAGGTGTGAAAGTCCTGAAGGCAATGTGGTTGTTTTAAATGCGAGACTTAGACATTTTTAGGCCATTTCTTTCATCTTTGGACAATTTGGGGAGCTTTCAAAGGGGATATTCGACCTAGCAATTGTGAGGTAAGTAATTTCTACTTAAAAGTGAGTGTAATACTTGAGTTTGGGTAGATTAACACACAAAAATTAGTGAAAATCATGGGTTTATAGTAAAACCAAGGGGTTTTGATAAAAAATAAGAATTTACCAAGAAATTTGTTATGAAATCATGCAAAAACTATATATTATTGATCCTTAGGTTGTGGGTAACCATTCCTCTTGAACATTTCTGGAATCCGAGCATGTGGGCCAGGGAGTACATTTTAGGATTTTGCAAACTAGGTTGAGATAATTATTTAAATAGGGGAAGTGTGGACTTTTGAACATAGATTGATTTATTTATATAATGTTTGGCTAGTTTCGAGTTCTTGGGCGACGAATTTGGAGATTCGAGCACATTCTTGACCCGGGAAGTAGGATTGAAACGAGGTAAGTCTCCTTTCTAACCTTTTAAGAGGGAATTGTCCCCATAGGTGAAGTAATTAACTATGTGTGTGCTAGGAACTAGTGTCAAGTCGACCTTTTGTCACTACTTCTTTGAGATTAGATTGGATACTTACTGGGTACATATTATTTATGTACTCATGCTACGCTCTATAATTAATTGTACAGGTTCCGAGGCAGGTTTATCTGGGTACTAGTCTGGTTCTCGCCCTTGATTTCACTTGGTTCGAGGCTTCACGGTGAGCTGTTTCTCCTGATGCCGTTTAGCAGCACTCCGGAGTCACCTCTTTTGCTATTTTGTCTATATTATTTCAGACAGTAGGATAGATTTTATTCTTTTTTTCCCTCTCTACTAGATGCATGTATACTTGTGACAATAGTTCCTGGCACACACATTGGTAGACTATTCTTTTGGAAATGTAATTAATCAAAAAATTGACTTTTGTTTTTCGTAATCTAATTGCCCCGCTATGTGTCATATTCCATGTGTAATGGCTAAATTATTTTTGAAATATGGGAAGGATTTAGTAAACACAAACTAAATTCACTAGATAATCAGTGTTGGCTTGCCTGACAACGGTGTTGGGCTCCATCGCGACCTGGGTTAGGATTTGGGTCGTGAAAACATGGTATCATAGCTCTAGGTTCACGTAGGTCTAACGAGTTACAATCAAACCCAATGGATTCTTGCAGATCAGTACGGAGACGTCTGTATTTATCTTCGGGAGACGATAGGGTGTTAAGAAATCCCTTTTATTCATCTTCTATCGTGCAGTTGATGGTATGCCAAATCTTACTCTTCTATTCTCTCGGAGATGGTGAGGACGCGCGCAGCCGACGTTCCAGATTTGGGAGGGTCGCTATCCTTGTCGTCAGAGGTCGTGGCAGAGGTTGGGGGAGGTAACCGGCCCGAGGTAGGGGACGAGGGCATCCCAGAGCTGCCCCAGTTGCACCGCTAGCGGATCCAGTAGAGGATCCTATCACTGAGGAGCAGGGCGAGGCGCCCGCAGAAGTTCCCGCCCCGTTGGACTTCATGACGGTGCCGGGATTTCAGGAGGTTATGGGCTGTATGATGTAGTTCATGGATACTATGCCTCAGGCTGGTTTATTTCCAGCGGGCCCGGCCACATCTCAGGCAGGAGGGGGAGAACAGACCCCTACTGTCTAGGCCGCAGGACATGCAGCTGCAGTTTATCAGACCCCGGTTACACTGCCCGCGGGTGGGTTTATCCAGTAGCAGCAGCAGCACCTGAGCCCAGACCAGCTACAGACGGCGATCCACAGAAGCTATTAGACAGATGCACCAGACTGCACCCTCCTGTCTTCGGAGGCGAGCGTCATGAGGATGCTCAGGATTTTAACAGGTGCAGGGATAGATTGCACAACATGAGGATACGGGAGTCCCATGAAGTAGACTTCACTACTTTCCAGCTTGAGGCAGGGCCCGTAGATGGTAGTAGTCTTATGTTCTTGGCAGACCGGCGGATTCTCCTCCTATCACTTAGGAGCAGTTCACTCAGTTATTCTTGGACAGGTATATTCCATCCTCTGAGAGGGAAGAGCTGCGGTATCAGATCGAGCAGCTATAGCAGGGTCAGATGTGAGTGACCGACTACGAGGCTAGGTTTTCTGAGTTGTCTCATCATGCACATATGATACTTTCTACTGACGCATAGAGAGTGCGGAGATTTGTAGCTGGGTTGCACTCAGGTATTAGGGCCAACATGGCCCGAGATGTGGAGATGGGGAATCCTTATCAGCTTGTAGTAGAGATTGCTCACAGGATTGAGGGCTATCGATTGAGAAGCAGAGAGCAGGGACAGCAGGATAAGAGAGCTTGATTTCTAGGGATTTCAAAGGTGCTCTATCTAGGGGCAGAGGTCAGTTTGGTAGGGGCCAACCTAGTAGGCCTCCATATTCAGCACCCCCACCACCTCCTCGAGGTACTCCGATGAGGTCTTATTTCAGCGCGATGCCGGAGAGTTCTTATGGTCCACCAGCCATTCAGGGTTCCTCCCGCAGGTATTCTGGTCATCAGGGATCTTCCAGCTCTTATTTCAGTGCTATGCCAGAGAGTTCATATCGTCCTCCAGTTATTCAGGGTTCTTCTTCAGGGCAGCAGGCTATGGTTCCGAGAGGTTTTTATGAGTTCGGAGATCCAGGTCACATGAAGAGGTTTTGTCCTAAGCTTCGGGCAAGGCAGTGCAGTAGAGTCACCAGCCTATGGTTACAAGAAACCGGTGGTCCGGCCACAGGTTAGTAGAGGTCGTCCTAGAGGTGGTGGCTAGGTAGGGAGAGCCCAGCCAGCTCCTGTTCATTCGGGTGGAGGTCAGTCATCCAGCGCTCCAGCCAGATTCTGTGCTTTCCCGGCCAGACCAGATGCAATGGCCTCATATGTCGTGATCGCAGGTATTATTTCGGTATGAAATAGAGATGCATCGGTATTATTTGATCCAGGATCCACTTATTTATATGTATCAGCCCTGTTTGCTCATTTCTTGGATATTCCTTGTGAGTCCTTGGGTACTCCTGTTTATGTGTCCACTCCTGTGGGCGATTCTGTGGTTGTGGACCAAATTTATTGGTCCTGTGTAGTTACATTCTGTGGGTTCGAGACCAGAGCGGACCTACTGCTGCTTGATATGACTGATTTTGAGGTCATCCTGGGCATGGATTGGTTATCCCCTTATCACGCTCTCCTAGATTTCCATGCCAAGACGATTACTCTAGCCATGCCTCACTTGCCGAGATTGGAGTGGAGAGGTTCCTCAGTCAGTGCAGCTAGTCGGGTTATTTATTTCCTGGAGGCTCGACGTATGGTCGAGAAGGGTTATTTGGCTTATCTTGCTTATGTACGGGACACCACCACCGAGTCTCCGATGATTGATTCAGTGCTGGTAGTTAGAGAGTTTGCTGATGTATTTCCTTCAGACCTTCTAGGCATTCCACCGGATCGTGACATTGATTTTTGCATTGACTTAGGTCCAGGCACCCATCCTATATCTATTTCCCCATACCGCATGGCTACAAAGGAATTAAAGGAATTGAAATAACAGCTTGAGGAGTTGTTAGTTAAGGGGTTTATCAGACCGAGTGTATCGCCTTGGGGTGCTCCATTGTTATTTGTGAAGAAGAAGGATGGGAGTATGCAGATGTGTATTGACTACCGCCAGTTGAACAAAGTCACCATCAAGAACAAGTACCCGTTGCCGCGTATCGATGATTTGTTTGACCAATTGCAAGGTACTCGGGTGTTTTCTAAGATTGACTTGAGATCAGGTACCATCAGCTGAAGATTCGGGACTCGGATGTTCCGAAGACTTCCTTCCGTACGAGATATGGTCATTATGAGTTCCTGGTGATGTCCTTTGGCTTGACTAATGCCCCAACAGTATTTATGGATTTGATGAACAGGTTGTTCAGACCTTATATTGATTCTTTTGTTATTTTCTTCATTGATGACATCCTGATCTACTCACGTAGCCTGGGGGAGCATAGGCAACATTTGAGAGTGGTACTCCAGACCTTGCGGGAACAAAAGTTGTACGCTAAGTTCTCCAAGTGTGAGTTCTGGTTAGATTTTGTGGCATTCTTGGGACATGTGGTATCCGAAGAGGGTATCAAGGTGGATCCTAAGAAGATTGAGGCAGTTCAGAGTTGGCCACGCCCTACTTAAGCGACAGAGATCAGGAGCTTCTTGGACTGGCAGGTTATTATCGTCGATTTGTGGAGGGTTTTTCATCCATTGCAGCCCCTATGACTATATTGACCCAAAAGGGTGCCCCATTCCTATGGTCCGACGAGTGTGAGGTGAGCTTCCAGAAGCTCAAGACAGCCTTGACCACAGCATCAGTTCTAGTGTTGCCTTCCGATTTGGGGATGTATACAGTTTATTGCGGACGCTTCACGCGTTGATTTGAGATGTGTATTGATGCAGGAGGGGCGAGTTATTTCATATGCTTCACATCAGCTGAAGGTTCATGAAAAGAATTACCCTGTGCAAGATTTGGAGCTAGCAACGATCGTTCATGCTCTTAAGATTTGGAGGCACTACTTGTATGGGGTGCCTTATGAGGTTTATACAGACCACCGCAGTTTGCAGCACTTGTTCAAGCAGAGGGGTCTTAATTTGAGGCAGTTTAGATGGCTTGAGTTGCTGAAGGATTATGACATCACCATTCTTTATCATCTGGGCAAGGCGAATGTTGTTGCAGATGCCTTAAGCAAGAGAGCGGAGAGTATGGGCAGCTTGGCATTCATTTCAGCAGAGGAGAGACCTCTAGCTTTGGACATTAAGTCTTTGGCTAATCGCCTGGTGAGGATGGACCTTTCAGAGCCCAGCCGAGTTCTTGCACGTGTTGTTTCTCAGTCTTTATTATTAGGGAAGATCAAGGCTCGGCAATTTGATGAGCCTCACTTGGCAGTTCTCCGGGAGACAGTGTTGCAGGGTGGTGTCAAGGAGGTTTCCGTTGGTGAGGATGGTGTTCTGAGACTTCAGGGTCGCTTATGTGTCCCTAATGTTGACGTCCTGAGGGAGAGGATTGTAGAGGAGGCACACAGTCCCCGGTATTCTATTCATCCTGGTGCTACGAAGATGTATCGTGACTTGAGACAGCACTATTGGTGGAGGTGGATGAAGAAAGACATAGTGGAGTATGTGGCTAGATGTCTAAGTTGCCAGCAGGTTAAGTATGAGCACCAGAGGCCAAGAGTCCTACTCCAGCAGATACTTATACCTGAGTGGAAATGGGAGCGCATCACCATGGACTTCGTAGTCGGGTTGCCTCGGACCTTGCAGAAGGTTGATACGGTTTGGGTTATTGTGGACAGGTTGACCAGTCGGCACATTTCATTCCAGTAGCTACTACTTATACTTCAGAGAGGTAAGCCCAGATCTACATTCGGGAGATAGTCTGATTGCACGGCGTGCCTGTGTCCATTATATCAGTTCGAGTTTCTCAGCTCACCTCGCACTTCTAGAGAGCACTGCAGAGTGAGTTAGGCACCCGGGTAGAGCTCAGCACAACATTCCACCCTCAGACCGACGGGCAGTCGGAGCGGACAGTTCAGATATTGGAGGACATGCTCAGAGCATGTGTGATTGACTTTGGAGGGCAGTGGGACCAGTTTTTTCCCTTGGCCGAGTTTTCTTATAACAACAGTTATCAGTCCAACATTGATATGGCTCCATTTGAGGCCTTGTATGGTCGGCGATGTCGTTCTCACATCTGGTGGTTTGAGCCTGGCGAGGCTAAGTTATATGGCACCGATCTGGTGAAGGATGCTTTGGAGAAAGTAAAGTTGATTCAGGAGAGGCTTTGCACAGCACAGTCCAGACAAAAGATTTACGTGGATCAGAAGGCGCCTGATGTATCATTTATGGTCGGCGAGAAGGTCATGTTGAAAGTCTCGCCGATGAAGGGTATTATGAGGTTTGGAAAGAAGGGCAAGTTGAGCCCAAGGTTTATAGGCCCATTTGAGGTGCTGAGGCAAGTTGGGGAGGTTACTTATGAGCTCGTTTTATCTCCAAGTTTATTAGGAGTTCATCTAGTCTTTCATGTGTCCATGCTCCGGAGGTACCATGCCGACTTCTCTCATGTGATAGACTTCAGCACCATTCAGCTAGATGAGAGGTTGGGTTACTAGGAGGAGCCAGTTGCTATCATTGATAGGAAGGATCGCCAGTTGAGGTACAAGAGGGTTTTCGCCGTAAAAGTCCAGTGGAGGGGCCAACCAGTCGAGGAGGCGACTTAGGAGTCCGAGGAGAACATGTGGAGCAAATATCCACACTTATTCAGCACTCCAAGTATGATTCTAGACCTGTTTGAGGACGAGCGTTTGTTTAAGAGCTGGAGAATGTGATGACCCGACCGGTCGTTTTGTGTTCTAGAACACCGTGCCCCTAAATGAGACTTCATGTGGTTGCTTTTACTGATTTATCACTTGCGAGGATGGTTGGTTCGGTATTCGGAGGAGTTTGGGGTGGTATAGGAACACTTAGTTCCTTAAGGTTGGCCTTAAAGGCCAAGTTTGACTCCGGTCAATATTTTTAGTAAACGACCTCGGAATCAAGATTTGAAAGCTCCAGTAAGTTCGTATGATGATTTCGGACTTGGGCGTATGTTCGGAACAGGTTTCGGATGACCCGGGACCGTTTCAGCGCAAAATAGTGAAATATGATTCCTTAAGTTCAAAATTTGAGGTTTGCAATGTGTTTTTGTGTTATCAAGTTCCGAACGGAATTCCAAGACCGGGAGTAGTTCCATCATGTCATTTATGACTTTCTCGCAAAATTTGGTGTTATTCCGAGCAGTATAGGTATGTTTCGGCATGTCGAAAGCGAATTCAAGAACTTAAAATTTCTTAAGTTGAATTTAGATGGTTTTGGGGTATGATTCTTATATTTAGCATTGTTTTGGACATTCTGAAGGCTCGAGCGAGTCCGTATTATGATTTAGAACTTGTTGGTATATTTGGGCGGGGCCTCGGGGGGCCCCGGATGCCATTCGGACATCGTGCGAGTCAAACCGAGCTCAAAAAGAGTTGTTGGTGCATCAGATCTGGTGCGACTGCACCTGTGAAGGGCCAGCCGCAGGTGCGAGACCGCAGGCGCGGTCAAAGCCTCGCAGGTGCGGCCTTAGAGGGGCTTCCCAATTTCCGCAAGTGCGGGCCTTTTCCCGCAGAAGCGGAGCCGCAGGTGCGGGCTCCGTTCTGCAGGTGCGACCCCTGGCCTTTTTCTCCTCTTTCGCAGGTGTGAGCACTGGCTCGCAGATGCGAGACCACAGATGCGAGACCGCAGGTGCGGTCCTCGAGCCGCAGGTGCGAAAGTCCTGAAGGCAGTGTGGTTGTTTTAAATGCGGGACTTAGACATTTTTAGGCCATTTCTTTCATCTTTGGACGATTTGGGGAGCTTTCAAAGGGGAGATTCGACCTAGAAATTGTGAGGTAAGTAATTTCTACTTAAAAGTGAGTTTAATACTTGAGTTTTGGGTAGATTAACACACAAAAATTAGTGAAAATCATGGGTTTAGAGTGAAACCTAGGGTTTAATAAGAATTTACCAAGAAAATTATTATGAAATCATGCAAAAACTATTTATTATTGATCCTTAGGTTGTGGGTAACCATTCCTCTTGAAAATTTTCGGAATCTGAGCATGTGGGCCCGGGAGTACATTTTATGATTTTGCAAACTAGGTTGAGATAATTATTTAAATAGGGGAAGTGTGGACTTTTGAACATAGATTGATTTATTTATATAATGTTTGGCTAGTTTCGAGTTCTTGGGCGACGAATTTGGAGATTCGGGCGCATTCTTAACCCGGGAAGTAGGCTTGAAACGAGGTAAGTCTCCTTTCTGACCTTGTAAGAGGGAATTGTCCCCATATGTGAAGTAATTAACTATGTGTCATTATTTATGGGGACTACGTACGTACGAGGTGACGAGAGTCCATGCGTAGTGACTATTCTTGTTATGTCCGGGTAGTTAGGTTTACACCATGCCTTGTGAACTCCGTTAATTGAACTATATGCCTTGTGATCTCCTTTTATGCAAGCTTGTTTTAAAGAAATCCTAGAACTTGACGTTTTCAAACGAATTACTATTTTGGAAAAGGCTTTAAGGAAAAATGTTCTGTTTATGTGTGACCGCTTCACAATTTATATTCCGCGAGCGGAGTGATTCTTTCCACTATTCTCATGGGAGTGGGTCGTACGCCACAGCAGGTTAATAGATGCATCTATGGTTCGCGTCGTTTGACCCTTCGGCAGTGCACATTTATTATTATGTTGGCTCAGACCGTATGTCCTCGACACATTATGCGCAAGCTACTTGTATGATATTTTTCATGACTGTTAAAATGTTAGATGTCTGGGAAGACAGATTGTAAATTGTAAATTGTATATTGGTGTTTCGCCACGTAAATAGGTTTTTGTGGTTATGCTCAATATTCATTATTTTACTGTCCACGTGTACTTGATATTCATTTTAAATTATATTTGATTATACTGTTTGGACCCTAGTAAGTGTCAAGTCGACCTCTCGTCACTACTTCTTCGAGATTAGACTGGATACTTACTGGGTACATATTTTTTATATACTCATGCTACGCTCTGTACTTAATTGTACAAGTTTCGAGGCGGGTGCATCTGGGTATCAGTCTGGTGCTCGTCCTTGATTTCACTTGGTTCGAGGCTTCACGGTGAGCTGCTTCTCCTGATGTCGTTCAGCAGCACTCTGGAGTCACCTCTTTTGCTATTCTGTCTATATTATTTCAGATAGTAGGATAGATTGTATTCTTTTGTTCCCTCTCTACTAGATGCATGTAGACTTGTGATACTAGTTCCTGACACCCACATTGGTGGACTATTCTTTTGGAAATGTAATTAATTAAAAAATTGACTTTTGGTCTTCGTAATCTAATTGCCCCGCTATGTGTCATATTCCATGTGTAGTGGCTAAATTATTTTTGAAATATGGGAAGGATTTAGTAAACACAAACTAAATTCACTAGATAATCAGTGTTGACTTGCCTGACAACGGTGTTGGGCGCCATTGCGACCTGTGTTAGGATTTGGGTCGTGACAACCTCGTGTCTCCGTCATGATATCTGCTACTACTTTCACCTAGCTCTGGCCGGTACCTGGATCTGCACAAGAAGTGCAGAGTGCAGCATCAGTACAATCGACCCCATGTACTGGTAAGTGCCGAGCCTAACCTCGGTGAAGTAGTGACGAGGCTAGGACAAGACACCACATGAGAACCTGAACATATATAATCATGCTAGCAGATATAATAGTAAGCGAAGAATTTACAAATAGAAACAAATGGGAAGGGGTCATGCTGTGGGGAATCTTATCATAAAGATTGAAACAACGAAAAAACAGATATAAACAATGATAAACAAACTAAATTGGGCAATTAAAGTAGAAAGGAAATTTGTACGGCATCACCCTTCGTACTTTTACTCTCAGCCTCACCAAACAATAAATAGAATGCACGGCATCACCCTTCATGCTTTTACTCTCATCCTCACCATATAATGAATATGAATGCACGACATCACCCTTCGTACTTTTACTCTCTTCCTCACAATATAGATAATTCATGTACGGCACCACCCTTCGTGATTTACACTCTTCCTCACAATATATTGTAAAATGAATCATGCACGGCACCATCCTTCGTGATTTACACTCGTCCTCACCAATCACATAATTATTGACAGCATATCAAGAAGGATTTCACAGGAAATCAATATTTCATCATAGTTTTTGTCATCGTTTATCATTTCAATCTCAACTCAATATTCACAAAGGGATTTCACAAGAAAATCAATATTTCATCATAGTTTCTATTATCGTTTATCATTTAAATCTCAACCCAGTATTCACAATATCATCCATCTCAGTGGAACCGGATACTAACCTTCTAACATTTCAATAACAACAATAATCATAAGTAATAGGCTTTAAAACAACCAAAATACAAGAATTAACTTCAACTAGATGTTATGACCTGACCACAACGTATAGGTACTCGTCACCTCACCTATACATTGGATTTAGCAACAAAACACGTAGCAAGAAGTCACAAAATACCTATTCCCTCAAGCTAAGGTTAGACACAACACTTACCTCGAATTCGCAGGCCACTCACTGCTTTTCCTTTAGAATTGGCCTTCAACTCACTCGTATCTAATCATAATTGGTTTAACATCATTAATTTGTGCTAAAGGTGCATCTTTAATGAAAAATCATGGTTTTCCTAAGTTTTCCCCATAAAATATGAAAATAGACCCCGGGCCCGCTTAGTCTAAACTCGAGATTCGGACCAAAACCCGTGTACCTATTCTCCCCCGAGCCCGGATATACAATTGACTTTGGAATCCTACCTCGATTAGAGTTCTAAATTCCCAAATTTCAAAATTCCTAAGTTCTACCCAAAAATATCAATTTTTACCATGATTCTAGATTCTATGATGAAATCTTGTAAAAACGTAGTTAAGGATTGAAAGAGATGAGTTACAAATCACTTACCTATGATTTGGGGAAGAAAAATATTTTGAAAAATCGCCTATCTTGTACTAGGGTTTTATTTTTGAAAAGTGATAAAATAAATAAAAGTCATGTATTTGTACCTACTCCTCAGGCCCTGTCACCGTTGTCAGCGGAATTCTAGACCTTGCCCCACCGTTGTCAGCGGAATAGAGAGGTGTGGCGGCGGAAGTTGGCCTCAACAACCGCTGTTAGCAAAATTCAGGGAGCTACGGCGGAACCTAGTCCGTTGTCGCGGAACTCCAAGCGTTGTCGTGCTTCCAGGTTCAGAGACCTGCAACTATTAACTCCAGTTATTTTTCTAAGTCTCAAAACACTTTGTGGCCTACCCGAAGCTCACTCGAGCCCTCGGGGCTCCTAACCGAACATACACGCAAGTCCAAAAATATCATACGGACTTGCTCGTACAATCAAATCTCAAAATAACATCAAAAACTATGAATTTACCATCAAAACTCATGATTTTCTCAAGAACACTTCAAATTCACTATTTTCTCAACCGGACATCTGAATCGCGTCAAATCATTTCCGATTCTCACCAAATTTCACAGATACTACGTTCACATTATAAAAAATCTGTACCGGGCTCCGGAACAAAAATACGGGCCCGATACCAATGATTTCAAACACTAATTCATTTCTTTATTTCATTAAAATCCAGAAAAACAATTTTCTTCAAATATTGTTTTCTAAAGCTAGGGACCTCGGAATTCAATTTCGGGCATACATACGCCCAAGTCTCATATTTTACTGCGGACCTCCCGGGATCGTCGGAACACAGATTCGGGTCCGTTTACTCAAAGTATTGACCAAAGTCAACTAAAAATTAAATTTTACTCTAAAATTTACTATTTCTCATACTTTCGCATAAAAGCTTTCCGGATTCACGCCCGGACTGTGCATGCAAATCGGGGTGATTAAAATTAGTCTTTTTAAGGCTAATAAGCCTGGAATAGAGTCTTAATTCATAAGATGACCCTTTGGGTCATCACACTTATACACTATCATACACCTTTATACAAGCGTCTGTAGACGAACTTCTTCCACGATTTTTAGTTACAATTCTTGTTCCAAACCAGTCCAAATCTCCATTAAATGACTTCAAATTTTTTTATACAACCTCCTTATACTATTTCTAACAAGTCTAAATAATACCCACTCCAAATTTCTCATAAAATCAAATTCGAAATTTAAATCCACACGTTTAAGCTTGTTAAAAATTTAATTTTTACCATCCAAATAGATTTGTTTTATTGAACTAATATTTTGAGTCACAATTACTAATTCGAAAATTAACTTAAAAGGTTGAGCAACCTTTTTTAAAAATTAAATAGTAATTTTTAGAACCTATTGGAGTTGGATATTAAATTTTAGCCTATTATTTTTGAGCTAGTTGGTTGTAAACTAAAAAGTAGGCTATAAAATTGAAAAGCAGGGAATTGTTCTCATGTCAAATTTTCCCTTTTTTTATGGTGTCTTCGTTACTTTAAGACAAAGAGGCTACCAAAAATAAGAATGTCTTGGTTCATTTGGAATTCTCGATGTTTCGCAGGAAAAGGCCTCTTCATAAAAAGACCAACATCGGCTTATCTCGTGAAATATGTTTTTTTTTTTTTTTTTTGTAAAAGTTGCATGGGGCGTTTTATTTAGTCTCCCCTTTTTAATTTGTGTTTGTTTTATTTTCTGTTTGCATCCGTATTCGTTTTTTTTTTGTTAAAAACATTTTAAATGACAATTCTGCCCTTCTTTAATAAAAGACTGTTGACAAAATTGTAGACTACATGACAAAACTCCAGCGTGTTTTGCTATGAAGTTTTAGCAAATGGACTAATAACTTCAGCATGCATTAGCAAAAACTCATAAGAAAATTACATACTGCAAGACAAAAACTTAAGCATGTTTAGTATGAAGTTTTAACAAATGAATTAAAAAAACTTCAGCTTGTTTAGGCTGAAGTTTCGAATAAAAACTCATGACAAAATTTTAGACTGCATGATAAAACTTCAGCATGTTTTGGTATGAAGTTTTAGCAAATGAACTAAATAACTTCAGCATGCATTAGTAAAAATTCATTAGAAAATTACATACCGCAGGAAAATAATTAAGCATGTTTAGTCTGATGGGTAGTGAAGCACGTGGTTAAGCCCAGTGTCAAGCTAAAACGAAGCCACTTGACTATTTTAAGACAACATTAATAATTTGAATTATAGATGAAATTATAATTAATGAAAGTAGTAGTGCAATAAGAATTAATTTTTTAATTATGATAGGAAATATATTTGACGTTTGTTGACTAATCAAAATCTATATTTTATTATTAAAGATAGATTTTAATTTGGAAAATAAATAACATAAAGTAGTATAATTTAGTTAACCTTTTTTATATAATTATGGTAGGGACGTCTGTTGACCAATTAATTAAAGATTGATGAAGCATACTTTAATTGATCAAGTTTTGCATCTGACCTTATTTGGGTACAATAGACATTACTATATGTATCTTTAATTATACTTTTGTGTCTAATTCAGTTATGGTAGGTATTCTGTTTCGATAAAGAATCGATCAAATTATCGTTTTGTGTCTTACATATTGATTTTAAGTTGAAATGATAATTCTTTATATAATTGATCAAGCTTTGTATCCAACCTTATTTGGGTATAATATATATTATTATATGTATCTTTAGTTAAATTTTTGTGTATAACTCAATTACTGTAGGTATCATTTTTTGAGAAAGAAACAATTAAATTTTCGTTTTTTATCGTACACCTTGATTTTAAGTTGAAATAATAATTCTTTATTTAGTATAAACTTTGTATCTGACCTTATTTGTGTATAATATACATTACTGTGGGTATCTTTTTTGACAAAAGAAACAATCAAAATACTCATTTTGACATTTACATATACCTTTTATAAAAATTAGGTTTTCAAATAACTAAGATTCCGACTCCTTTTATAGTCTTTTCTTAGAAATATTTATTTCAACAACTTTTGCTTAGGTTTAGCTTCTCTACATTGCTTAGGGTTTAGCTTCCGCTCAAAAAAATCGTGATTTATTCAATTTGACATACTGCAAAATATGACCAAAAAATATAACTATATTAGCGAAATATCAATGTCCAAGAGTTGGGATTTGAAGGTTCGTGTTGTTAGATTATGGCACGTTCTAGACCGCGAGAAACTAAAAAATCGTAACTCAATTGAATTAAGTATTAAGATGAAAATGTGCATATTCTTGTACCTGCTATTATTTATTTATTTTTTGTCTTTCGAGTTGTGATGTATTTTCTTCAAGTTATGCACCTTACTAACTTAAATTTCTTTTCATTTTTTTTGTTTTAGGGAGATCTAATTAATGCAACTATTGAAAAATCTGTTATGGGTATTTTCAAAATAAAAATACATGAAATGAGATTGAATGTTATGAAGAACTATGTGGTTGGACCAAACAACATGAAAATTAAGACCAACAAGCATAAATTAAAACTGGTGTTTTCTTATAGGGTGAGTGTGGATAAAATTAATTATCCATAGTTTTGTTTGAATATCTTCGACTTTAGACCATATTAGCATCTCACAAATCAACCTGAGGTTGATGAGAATGAACTATTCGGTAATTATTTTATCTTTCGTTATTTTTTTGTTGAATATTTTATCAACTTATTCGTAACTATTTATTTAAATGTGGCAGATGTCACAACATAAGTTATTAGTCATGGTAACGTAATTCAATCAAGGTGGTAAAATAAGTACCTTTATGAACTTGGAGCTTGAGGGTCATGAGTACGACTACAACCATGAATGGAATTAGTTATAGATTACATTACTATTATTTTCTCATTATTAATATGTGTATTTTACACATAGTGTTATCGCTTTTGTGTTAAAACTCCGAAAATTAGAAGAACTGTTAGAAGAAACAGAAAATATATAAACGATAAGAAATATTCCGAGTC
>MDKI01010469.1:0-10932 GCA_005239505.1 Nicotiana paniculata
TCTAAAATGGACTTCTTGGGTGAAAAGGCCTCCGGACGGCTCAAATCCAACTCGGTGAAATCTTTTTTCTTGTGTATATCCAAAGGAACTTCAAATCAAGCTTTATTAATGATTTTTATTTTCTATTGCGGACAGTGGAACAAAGCTCTATATTTGTATAAAAAATGACCCATCTCCAGATCGCAAACCGAACCTCGATAGATTGGAGTTCGATTGAACCGCGACTAGAACATGGAAAACTCGTCGAAAAATCTCGTAACTCTGCGCATTTCTTAGCTCGACTCTGACATATTTTTTTTTTGACATGAAAATAGTGACTTTTTGTGACTTTATATTATGTTTGGAAGTTTGGTTTAAAGGGTGTTTGAACTTTGAAGGTGGGATTTTGAATGGAGTTCGGGACTATTTTGGGAGTGAAATGGGAGAAGCTACAGCTGCTGAATTTTTATTTGCTTTGCTGTTGCGTTTTTACTGAAGCCAACCATGCACGCAGGTCGATATACATAATGTAAAGTTGTTCAAGACCTTACGCCACCGAACGGAGCTTAAAGTCTCAAAACGACTAGTCGGGTCGTTACATTCTCCCTCTCTTAAAACAAATGTTCGTCCTCGAACGTGCAAAGATTCGCCTCAAGTCTTCAATCACTAAAAGATAACTTCCAACATACACCCCAATTTACATAAGCCTGACGACGCCCTCTTAACTGCAGTTTAGCCTTTCTACCACACCGATATGCCTTGTAGCCAAAATTCTCACTTTCCATTCATTCCCAAAAGACGTGTTTCTAGTTTCACATCTAGCATCAATCACAACCAGTTACAACAAATCATGCCTACAACCACAAGGTACGTCCACACAACATAACACACCACACATAGGCCCTTAACAATGCTTCTGATCAAAATAGCTGCCCGATATCAACCTAGTACCGGCAATTAGCCTCATATTTGACAGATATCTGTTCCCAACCTCGATTATACTGATAATTATGCAAAAACACGAAGACTTCATAATTAGACACCCGAACCACCAAGCCACAACTAACACCACCGGGCACACACCCCGCAATCTAAAACTGAAGAAACACAGAACGAGAATGACTGAATATGAAAATAGAGCACATAAGGAAACTATCAAACAAGCCCGACAGGAACAACCTCTATCAATACTAAACTATAAATAATATAACAAGGAAGACTAAAATCACATGAACAATTCACGAGGATCCCATCCTGGTACAACTTCTAACGTGGTGCACAGCCCGGTTCAGCATATCAAATAACACGAAATCACGAGGGTCTCGCCCTCAACTTTAAATCATAGATGAAATTTTATATCATACCAATTGCAATCTTCCACTAACTCAGCTCTTCCCCTAAATCAAAACACTCACTGAACTCTCACCCCGGTAGAGTATCAAATCACAGCTCAAAACCAAGAGTACTCAGGAAGAATCACACCAAGTCTACCATGATGAACAACAAGGACTCGCGTCTAGTATCACCACTCTCAATGATGAATGAAAACAACGATAGACACCGACTACCACTTTTAGGATCTCCAAATAGGAGCAACGCAAAAATAAAATGTAATGGATGAAACTTACTCATAAATGAAACAACAAATGAGGAAATTCATCCCGACCAACAGAACTATAACGAAATACAAATGGTGGCCCTATGTAACAATCAAAACATACCTGTAAGATTACATCTGGAACAACGGCCTCCAGCCTACTATACGAAACACATCAACGAGCCGGGACTCCCCCTCTCGGGCGCCCCTATACTCACCTGAATACCCTGCTGTGACACACCTGCCTGAATCCTAGGACAATATCTCACCCTGTGAGTGGTATCTCCAAACTCAAAACAACTTCTCTGTTGATGTGGCTGTGGAAACTGTGCAATACGAGTACTCCGAGACCTATGAGTACCTAAAATTCTATGCGAAGCCGGCAATGTAAACTGAACTGGCTGACCCACAAAACCTCTACCGTGTCGTACCCTGCCTCCATAATAAGGACTAGTAGATCTCTCCGGCCTATGAGGCCTTCTTGCCTCCTTGTACTCTCTCTCCTTATCTCATCTGTCCTATCGCTCCCGGTCCCACATGCCTTCTAACCGGCGAGCGATCCTTACCACCGGTTAAAACGAAAGATCTTACTCCAAATCTTGAGTCATGCTGAACCGAATATTATGTCCGAGCATCTCAATGAATATACAAACTTGCCCTCTAACTGTAGCAACCAAGGGGGTGCATATCTGGCCAACTCACTGAATCTGACGGCATACTATAATACAGACAAGGTGCCCTGGTGCAATTTCTCAAACTCCGCGACCCGTGCATCTCGGAGGGACTGAGGTACAAACTCTCTCAAGAATACCTCTGAAAAGTGACCCTATATAAGTGAAGCTGATTCGGCCGGGCTACCCAGCTCATATGCCTGCCACCCTTGACAAGCCACTCCTCTGAGCTGAGACGTGGCAAAAGTAACCCCGCTCGACTCCACAATACCCGTAGTACGAAGAATACGGTGACACTCCTCCAGGAAACCCTGGGCATCATCTGTCTCATATCCATTGAAGATAGGATGGTGGTACTTCTTGCACCTCTCAAGTCCAAGTTTTTCTTCCTCCAGTGTTGCTTCCCTAACCACGGGCTGAACTGGGTCCCCAGGCTGGGCTGCCATGACACCTGGAACCTGACCAACATGATTTCTCTGCTCTGGAGTGTAGGCGGCAGGGATTCTAAGCTCCTCCCCCGATCTGTGAAGTAGCTGGTGCACCCGAAATCAATCCCGCCTAAGTCAATGTACCAATCATACTCAAGAACTGTGCCCAGGTCTCCTGAAGTCTGGGCGTAACAACAGGCGCCTCCGGTTCCTGCCCCCAACTAGAACTACTGGCGGCTCCTCAAATGCTTCATCTAGTAGGTCCCCTAGCCGTGGCACGTTCCCCTCGTCGGCCTCTACCTTTGACCCTAGCAACATCTGTTTCAGGGGTGACAACATCAGGAACCACAACTCGTGTCCTCATCATCAGTGAGAGAATGGAATAATAATTTCAAAGTTCAAGATCAATGGACTCGCACGATGGGAATGAAGGAAGTGAAATTATCCTAATAGTTTTGTAGCCTCTCGAAGATAAGTACAGACGTCTCTATACCGATCCGCAAGACTCTACTAAACTCACTTATGACTCGTAGCACCTATGAACCTAGAGTTCTGATACCAACCTGTCACGGCCCGATTTTCTCTCCGTTGGGTTTCGTGACGGTACCTAGTCTTAAGGACTAGGTAAACCTATTATTAACAAACATCAATTATAATATAAGAATAGTTTAAGTGCTTTTTGAATAAAGTCTCATCACTTTACACTATTTCCCAGAACCCGGTAAGTGAAAGTCATAAGCTTTAGAGAAACGACGCTAAAACTACAAAAAAATACCATTGTTCAGAAATAAGTACGACAGTGCAACAGAAACATAAGATGGTGACGCTGAAACCGCGAACGTTGAAGTAGTTTTACCTTGAGTCTCCACAACAGCAACCGCGCTACTAACAATCAATCGGCCGGCTATGCAAATCCTGAAATCTGCACAAAAATGCGCAGAAGAGTAGTATGAGCACACCACAGCAGTGCCCAGTAAGTATCAAGACTAACCCCGGTGAAGTAGTGACGAGGACTAGTCAAGAAACCCACTGGTCCGATAAACTAAACACGCATAAGTATAGGAATGGCATGACATGACATCTGTCTAATGACTAAACGATATAATTAACAACATAACAAGTACAAAGCGGAAGGAAAATACATCAAATAACAACGGAACATCGTAATATTACACAAAAGAAAGGACAGAAGTATGAATAAAATGCGGAAACCACAACACAGTAAAAAAACAATAGTAACTAGGCACTGCAATAATTTCCCCCTCAAACCTTAGTCAACAACTCCGACAATTTATCCAATTCTACGAAGGTAACCCTTCACCCACAAATTTATATTAAAAACTTTAAAGTATAATCATTTTAAATAGAAAACTTCCTTTGGAAGGTACTTCCTCCGATCTATATATACATATATACTGTGCAGGAGAAAAATCTTTAAACGTAATCCCTTCAAACAAAAGCTTTTAAAAAATATACTTTTCGAGTAGTGGTCTTTTGAACTTAGTTTCCAATGGAACAAGTGCAAAATATCACCCTTCGTGCTTTTACTCTCGTCCTCCCCATAGAAATCGACAGATACGACACGTAAATTAAGCAAGTAAAAGACATGGACAGTGTAACAACAATTGAGATAAAGGTCAAGTACAGGACAATAATAACAAGTCACACTGAATATGTAAGTACAACAATAACAGCTCAAAGTAAGGGCGCACGCATACACGGGGAAACAGATATCACATCATAATGAATGTCCCTCGTCCTCACATGCATGGAAACACCCTTCGTGCCATGGACTCACAAAAGTATGGCACGACATCACCCTTCGTGAATTAGCACTCACTCACAATATCACGCACGGCATCAGCCTTCGTGCTTTTACTCTCATTAATATGGCATGACATCACCTTTCTGTGCTTTTAATTTCAATAATATGGCTCGGCATCAACCTTAGTGCTTTACACTCTTTCCTCACAAGATAATGAATATAAACAATGGCACGATATCACCCTTCATGCTTTACACTCTCTCTCACCCAAACAAATGAAATGATAGCATTCAGACAAGGGAATCAATAGCATAAACAATAATAGAAACCATACTGCCCCGGCAAGGGAGTCAATAATGGAAATAATATCATCAACAAAATGAACAATAATAGAAACCATACTGTCCCGGCAAGGGAGTCAACAATGGAAACAATATCATCCCGGCAAGGGAAACAACTATAACCAATCTTGCTTAATTAATTAGCTTCACGAAATAAATCCCAAATTGAATCAATGCTCCGCAATAGGAAATGCCAAGAAAATAACATCAACATGTGTAATCATCAAGTTAGGCCTAAGTAGTGCTTAATGAAAGATCATATCAATCACAATATATGACCCACGAGCATGCTTGACACCAATATATAATACTACAATTACTGCTAAACAATTATAGGGCGAGGTAATACAACTTTTAGCTAAGTAGGCAGTTTATGAAGAAAAATATAGCATGATGATAGAAGAGGTAGAATCTTCAGTCAAGTCAATTAATATCAAGTAAACAACAAAGGAAATCTAAAAACAAGTAATTCTAATTTAAGCAGGAAGAGATGAAACTAGCAATTAGGAACTCAGTCATAGCAATTACAACTTCATACATAGGGGATATAAGGACCTAAGAATCCTAAAAGGCCAACCTTCTACAAATAAGTCCGAGTACACACTCATCACCTCGCGTACACGGGCTACAATCAATATAAAAGACTCAAATCCTATGGGGTAATTCTCACACACAAGGTTAGGCAAGATACTTACCTCAAAGACGACAACTTGGTACTCTAAAATGGACTTCTCGGGTGAAAAGGCCTCCGGACGGCTCAAATCTAACTCGGTGAAATCTGTTTTCTTGTGTATATCCAAAGGAACTTCAAATCAAGCTTTATTAATGATTTTTCTTTTCTATTGCGGACAGTGGAACAAAGCTCTAAATCTGCATAAAAAATGACCCATCTCCAAAGCACAAACTGAATCTCGATAGATTGGAGCTTCGATTGAACCGCGACTAGAACATGGAAAACACCGGAAAATTGTAACTCTGCGCACTTCTTAGCTCGACTCCGACGTATTTTTTTGACATGAAATTGGTGACTTTTTGTGACCTTATATTATGTTTGGAAGTTTGGTTTAAAGGGTGTTTGAACTTTGAAGGTGGGATTTTGAATCGAGTTCGGGACTATTTTTTGGAGTGAAATGTGAGAAGCTACAGCTGCTGAATTTTTACTTGCTTTGCGGTTGCGTTTTTCCTTTAAGAAGGGGATGTAGCGCTAGATGTCTAAGGTCCAAACTATGGAGAAGATAGCAGCTTCTTTTTGGAGCTTTGCTGTGAGGCATTTTAATGGAATTTTTTGTGGCAAATATAGAGGAAATAATGATAGAGGAAGATGACTTTTAAGATCTTAGGTGTTGGGTTCTTGTATTTTAGATATTAGAGGAAGCAAATGAGTGAGGTCTGCTATTAGCTGGTTGAAAACCAGAAGAAGGAGCAGCTAGGTTAGGAGTCCTCCTCTGTTTTTCGTTTCGTTCCCTTCCACTGCTTTCCCGTTCTTTTCCTCTCATTTTTCTCTCTCCGTTTTCCCTTCGAATTCATCCCGAGGCCCTCGTGACCTCAACCAAAAATACCAACAATTCATATACCACTATTCAAACTTATTCCAATCTTCAGAACACTGCAAACAACATCAAAACATCAAATCAATCCGAAGTTCAAGCCTAAGGATTTCTAAACTTCCGAAATTCACCAACGATGCCGAAACCAACCAAACCATGTGGGAATGACTTGAAAATTTACCCACACATTACAAATGACACTACGAACCTATTCCAACTTCCGGAATTCCATTCTGTCCCCGATAGCTTATTTTCACTGCCGACCAAAAAATACTAAATTTCAAATTTCGTCAATTCAAGCCTAATTCTACCGCGAACATCCAAATCCAATTCCAGACGCGCATCTAAGTCTAAAATTACCATACGAAGCTGTTGACATTAGCCAAAACTCATTCCAGAGTTGTTTACACAAAAGTCAAACCTCAGGCCAAATCTCACCTCTTAAGCTTCCAAAACTAAAATCCCTCTTCCAATTGACTCTGGATCATCCGGTAACTGAATCCAACCATGAACGCTGGTCGATATACATAGTGTGAAGTTGTTCAAGGCCTTACGCCACCGAACGGAGCTTAAATTCTCAAAACGACTAGCCGGGTCGTTACATTCTCCCTCTCTTAAAACAAATGTTCGTCCTCGAACATGCAAAGATTCGCCTCAAGTATTCAATAACTAAAAGAGAACTTCCAACATATACCCAAATTTACATAAGCCTGACGACACCCTCTTAACTGCAGTTTAGCCTTTCTACCACACCGATATGCCTTGTAGCCAAAATTCTCACTTTACATTCATCCCCAAAAGACGTGTTTCTAGTTTCACATCTAGCATTAATCACAACCAGTTACAACAACTCATGCCTACAACCACAAGGTGCGTCCACACAACATAACACACCACAAATAGGCCCTTAACAATGCTTCTGATCACAATAGCTGCCCGATATCAACCCAGTACCGGCAATTAGCCTCATATCTGACAGAGCTCTGTTCCCAACCCTGATTATACTGATAATGATGCAAAAACACGAAAACTTCATAATTAGACACTTGAACCACCAAGCCACAACTAACACCACCGGGAACACACCCCGCAAGCTAAAACTGAAGAAACACAGAACGAGAATGAGTGAATATGAAAAGAGAGAACATAAGGAAACTATCAAACAAGCCCGACATGAACAACCTCTATCAATACTAACTTATAAAATAATATAACAAGGAATCCTGGTACAACTTCTAACGTGGTACACAACCCGATTCTGCACATCAAATCACACGAAATCACTAGGGTCTCGCCCTCAACTCTAAATCACAGATCAAAACCAAGAGATATCTCCAGGTCTTGTCACCAAAAATCTTCCCCGTACGCAGGAAGAATCACACCAATACTACCATGATGAACAACAAGGACTCGCGTCTAGTCTCACCACTCTCAATGATGAATGAAAAAATGATAGACACCGACTACTACTTTTAGGATCTCCAAATAGGAGAAACGCAAAAATAAAATGTAAAGTATGAAACTTACTCATAAATGAAACAACAAATGAGGAAATTCATCCCGACCAACAGAACTATAACGAAATACAAATGGTGGCCCTCTGTACTAATCAAAACATACCTGTAAGATAACATCTGGAACAACGGCCTCCAGTCTACTATACGAAACACATCAACGAGTCGGGACTCCCTCTCTTGGGCGCCCTCTACTCACCTAAATACCCTGCTGTGACACACCTGCTTAAATCCTAGGATAATATCTCACCCTGTGACTGGTATCTCCACACTCAAAACAACTTCTCTGCTGACGTGGATATGGAAACTGTGCAATACGAGTACTCCGAGACCTATGAGTACCTGAAACTCCATGCGAAGCCGGGAATGTAAACTGAACTTGCTGACCCACAAAACCTCTACTGTGTCGTACCCTGCCTCCATAATAAGGACCAGTAAATCTCTCCGGACTACGAGGCCTCCTAGCCTCCTTGTACTCTCTCTCTTGATCTCGTCTGTCCTCTCGCTCTCGATCCCACATGCCTTCTAACCGGCGAGTGATCCCTACCACCGGTTAAAACGAAACATCTGACTCCAACTCTCGAGTCATGCTGAACCGAATATTACGTCCGAGAACCTCAATGAATCTACAGACTTGCCCTCTAACTGTAGCAATCAAGGGGGTGCATTTCTGCCAACTCACTGAATCTGACGGCATACTATAATACTGACAAGGTGCCCTGGCGCAGTTTCTCAAACTCCGCGCCCTGTGAATCTTGCAGGGACTGAGGTACTAACTCTCTCAAGAACATCTCTGAAAAGTGACCCTATATAAGTGAAGCTAACTCGGCGGGGCTACCCAGCTCATATTCCCGCCACCCCTCACAAGCCACTCCTCTGAGCTGAGACGTGGCAAAAGCAACCCGCTTGAATCCCCACTACCCATAGTACGACGAATGCGGTGACACTCCTCCAGGAAACCCTAGGCATCATTTGTCGCCAATCCATTAAAGATAGAAGGGTGGTGCTTCTTGTACCTATCAAATCCAAGTTGTTCTTCCTCCAATGTTGCTGCCCTAACCACGGGCTGAACTGGGTCCCCAGGCTGGGCTCCCATGACACCTGGAACCTGACGAACATGATCTCTCTGCTCTGGAGTATAGGAGGCGGGGATTCTATGCTCCTCCCCCGATTTGTGAAGTAGCTGGTGCACCCGGAATCAATCCCGCCTAAGTCAATGTACCAATCATACTCAAGAACTGTGACCAGGTCTCCTAAAGTCTGGGCGTAACAACAGGAACCTCCGGTACCTGCCCTTAACTGGAACTACTGGCGGCTCCTCAACTGCATCATCTAATAGGTGCCCTAGCTGTGGCACCTTCCCCTCGTCGGCCTCTACCTCTGACCCTAGCGACATCTGTTTCGAGGATGACAACATCAGGAATCGCAGCTCGTGTCCTCACCATCAGTGAGAGAATGGAACGATAATTTCAAAGTTCAAGATCAATGGACTCGCACGATAGGAATGAAGGAAGTGAAATTATCCTAATAGTTCTGTAGCCTCTCGAAGAAAAGTACAGACGTCTCCGTACCAATCCGCAAGACTCTACTAAACTCATTTGTGACTAGTAGAACCTATGAACCTAGAGCTCTGATACCAACCTGTCACGACCCGATTTTCCCTCCGTTGGGTTTCGTGACGGCACCTAGTCTTAAGAACTAGGTAAGCCTATTATTAACAAACATCAATTATAATATAAGAATAGTTTAAGTGCTTTTTGAATTAAATCTCATCACTTTACACTTCTTCCCAGAACCAGGTAAGTACAAGTCATAAGCTTTAGAGAAACTACGCTAAAACTCCAAAAAAATACCACTACTCAGAAATAAGTACAACAGTGCAACAGAAACATAAGATGGTGACTCCAAAACCGAGAACGCTGAAGCAGTTTTACCTTGAGTCTCCACAACAGAATCCGCGATACTAACAATCAATCGGCCGGCTATGCAAATCCTGGAATCTGCACAAAAATGCGCAGAAGAGTAGTATGAGCATATCACAGCGGTGCCCAGTAAGTATCAAGACTAACCCCGGTGAAGTAATGACGAGGACTAGTCAAGACACCCACTAGTCCGATAAACTAAACATGCATAAGTATAAGAATGACATGACATGACATTTGTCTAATGACTACACGATATAATTAACAACATAACAAGTACAAAGTGGAAGAAAAATACAACAAATAACAACAGAACATCGTAATATTACACAAAATAAAGGAAGGAAGTATGAATCAAAAGCAGAAACCACAACACAGTAAAATAAACAATAGTAACTAGGCAATGAAATAATTTCCCCCCTCACACCTTAGTCAACAACTCCGACAATTCAGCCAATTCTTCAAAGGTAACCCTTCACCCACAAATTTATATTGAAAACTTTAAAGTATAATCATTTTAAATAGAAAACTTCCTTTGGAAGGTACTTCCTCCGATCTATATATATACATATATACTGTGCAGGAGAAAAATCTTTAAACGTAATCCCTTCAAACAAAAGCTTTTAAAAAATATACTTTTCCAGTAGTGGTCTTTTGAACTTAGTTTCCAATGGAACAAGTGCAAAACATCACCCTTCGTGCTTTTACTCTCGTCCTCCCCATAGAAATCGACAGATACGACACGTAAATTAAGCAAATTAAGCAAGTAAAGGACATGGACAGTGCAACAACAATTGAGATAAAGGTCAAGTACATGACAATAATAACAAGTCACACTGAATATGTAAGTACAACAATAACAGCTCAATGTAAGGGCACACACATACACGAGGAAACATATATCAATTCATAATGCATGTCCCTCGTCCTCACCTGCACGGAAACACCCTTCGTGCCATGGACTCACAAAAGTATAGCACGTCATCACCCTTCGTGAATTAGCACTCACTCACAATATCACGCACGGCATCACCCTTCGTGCTTTTACTCTCAATAATATTGCACGACATCACCTTTGTGTGCTTTTAATTTAAATAATATGGCTCGACATCAACCTTCGTGCTTTACACTCTTTCCTCACATGATAATGAATATAAACAATGGCACG
>ML345248.1:0-18311 GCA_005239505.1 Nicotiana paniculata
CATTTTATGGCAATTAAACTAGAATTCCGCCAAGTCGTGCTTGTATTATCGCCTGCCATGGTCGAGGCCGGACGTCGTGGTATGTAGACGGTACCGAATCGCATGATATTTGTCCGGGACATCCAATAAGACCCAAGAACCATTACCAAATCTTCGAAATGATCAAGTTACATTTTTTGGCATTTTATGGCAATTAAACTGGAATTCCGCCAAGTCGTGCCTTTATTATCGCCTGCCATTGCCAGGGCGGACACCGTGGTACGTAGCCGGTACCGAATCGCATGATATTTTTCCGGGACATCAAATATGACCCTAGGAACCATAACCAAAGCTTGGAAATGATCAAGTTATATTTTTTGGCATTTTATGGCATTTAAACTGGAATTTAGCCAGTCGTGCCTGTATTATCGCCATCCATGGTCCAGGTCGGACGCCTTGGTATGGATCCGGTACCGGATTGCATGATATTTGTCCATGACTTCAAATACAACCCAAGAAACCATAACCAACTCTTCAAAAGGATCAACTTACATTTTTTGACTTTTTATGGCAGTTAAACTAGAATTCATCCAATTCGTGCCTGCATTATCACCTTCCATGGTCCAGGCCGGACGCGTTGGAAATTAGCCGGTACTGGAGCGCATGATATTTGTCCGAAAAATCAAATACAACCCAAGGATTCACAACCAACACTTCAAAATGATCAAGTTATATTTTTTGGAATTTTATGGCAATTAAACTGGAATTTCGCCAGCCGTGCCTGTATTATTGCCTGCCATAGTCCAGGCCGGACGCCTTGGTATGGACCTAGTACCGGATCACATGATATTTATCCAGGACATCAAATACGACCCAAGGAGCCAGAACCAATCCTTCGAAATGATCAAGTTACATTTTTTGGCATTTTATGTCAATTAAACTGGAATACCGTCAGTCGTGCATGTATTATCCCCTGCCATGGTCCACGGCGGACTCCTTGGTACGGAGCCGGTATCGGATCGCATGATATTTGTCCGTGATATCAAATATGACCCAAGGAACCATAACCAACGCTTCGAAATGAGAAAGTTATATTTATTGGCATTTTATGACAATTAAACTAGAATTCCGACAGTCGTGCCTGTATTATCGCCTACCATGGTCCAGGCCGGACGCCTTGGTACGGAGCCGGTACCGGGTCGCATGATATTTGTCCGGGACATTAAATATGACCCAAGGAACCATAACCAATGCTTCGAAATGATCAAGTTACATTTTTTGGCATTTTATGGCAACCGGACTCCTTGGTACAGAGCCAGTACTGGATCGCATGATATTTCTTTGGGACATCAAATACAACACAAGGAACCATAAACAACGCTTCGAAATGATCAATTTACATTTTTTGGCATTTTATGACAATTAATCTGGAATTCCGCTAGTCGTGCATATATTATCGCCTTTCATGGTCCACGCCGGATGCTTTGGTATGGGGCCGGTATCGGATCGCATGATATTTGTCCGTGATATCAAATATGACCCAAGGAACTATAACCAATGCTTTGAAATGAGCAAGTTACATTTATTGGTTTTTTATGACAATTAAACTAGAATTTCGACAGTCGTGCCTGTATTATCGCCTGCCCTGGTCCAGGCCGGACGCCTTGGTACGGATCCGGTACCGGGTCACATGATATTTGTCCGAGATATTAAATATGACCCAAGGAACCATAACCAACGCTTCGTAATGATCAAGTTACATTTTTTGGCATTTTATGGCAAATAAACTGGAATTCCACCAATCGTGTCTCTATTATCGTCATCCATGGTCCAGGCCGGACGCCTTGGTATGGAGCCGGTACCGGATCGCATGATATTTTTCCGGGACATCAAATACAACCAAAGGAACCATAAACAACTCTTCGAAATGATCAAGTTACAGTTTTTGGCATTTTATGGAAATTAAACTGGGATTGCGCCAGTCGTGCATGTATTATCGCCTGCCATGGTCCACGCCGGACTCCTTGGTACGGAGCCGGTATCGGATCGCATGATATTTTTCCAGGATATCAAATATGACCCAAGGAACCATAACCAACGCTTCGAAATGATCAAGTTACATTTTTTGGCATTTTATGGCAATTAAACTTGAATTCTGCAAGTCGTGCCTGTATTATCGCCTGCCATGGTCCAGGCCGGATGCCTTGGTACGGAGCTGGTACCGGGTCAAATCATATTTCTCTGGGACATTAAATATGACCCAAGGAACCATAACCAACGCTTCGAAATGATCAAGTTACATTTTTTGGCATTTTATGGCAATTAAACTTGAATTCTGCAAGTCGTGCCTGTATTAGCGCCTGCCATGGTCCAGGCCGGATGCCTTGGTACGGAGCTGGTATCGGATTGCATGATATTTGTCCTGGACATCTAATACGACCCAAGGAACCATAACCAACGCTTCAAAATGATCAAGTTACACTTTTCTGCATTTTATGGCAACTAAACTAGAATTCCGCCAATCATGCCTCTATTATCGCCTGCCATGGTCCAGGATGAACGCCTTGGTACAAAGAGAGTACCAACGATTTGAAATGGTCAAGTTACAGTTTTTGGCATTTTATGGCAATTAAACTGAAATTCCGGTAGTCGTGCATGTATTATCGCCTGCTATGGTCCATGCCAGACGCCTTGGTACAGAGACGGTACCAAATCACATGATATTTCTCCAGGACATCAAATACGACCCAGAGAACCATAACCAATGCTTTGAAATGATAAAGTTACATTTTTTGGAATTTTATGGCAATTAACTGGAATTTCGTCAGTCGTGCATGTATTATCGCCTACCATGGTCCAGGCTGGACGCCTTGGTACGGAGCCGGTACCGGATCACATGATATTTTTCCGGGATATCAAATATGACCCAAGGAATCATAACCAATGCTTCTAAATGATCAAGTTACATTTTTCGGAATTTTACGGCAATTAAACTGGAATTTCGCTAGTCGTGCCTCTTTTATCGCCTGCCGTGGTCCAGGCCGGACGCCTTGGTACGGAGCCGGTACCGAGTCGCATGATATTTGTCCGTGACATTAAATATGAACCAAGGAACCATAACCAATGCTTTGAAATCAGCAAGTTAAATTTTTTGGCATTTTATGGAAATTAAACTTGAATTCCGCCAATCATGCCTGTATTAGCGCCTGCCATGGTCCAGGCCGGACGCCTTGGTACGGTGCCGGTACCGGATCGCATGATATTTGTCCTGGACATCAAATACGACCCAAGGAACCATAAACAATGCTTCGAATTGATCAAGTTAATTTTTTCTGCATTTTATGGCGATTAAACAGGAATTCCGCCAGTCGTGCCTCTATTATCACCTGCGATGGTCCAGGCTGGACACCTTGGTACAAATACGGTACTGGATCGCATGATATTTCTCTAGGACATCAAATACGACCCACAGAACCATAAAAACCGCTTTGAAATGATCAAGTTAAATTTTTTGGCATTTTATGGCAATTAAACTGGAATTCCGACGGTCGTGCATCTATTATCGCCTACCATGGTCCAGACTGAACGCCTTGGTACAGAGACGGTACCGGATCGCATGATATTAATCCAGGACATCAAATACGATCCACAGAACCATAACGAACTCTTTGAAATGATCAAGTTACATTTTTTGGCGTTTTATGGCAATTAAACTGGAATTCCGTCAGTCGTGCATGCATAATCGCCTACCATGGTCCCGACTGAACGCCTTGGTACAGAGACGGTACCGGATCGCATGATATTAATCCAGGACATCAAATACGATCCACAGAACCATAACGAACTCTTTGAAATGATCAAGTTACATTTTTTGGCGTTTTATGGCAATTAAACTGGAATTCCGTCAGTCGTGCATGCATAATCGCCTACCATGGTCCAGGCCGGACGCCTTAGTACGGAGCCGGTACCGGATCACATGATATTTTTCCGGTATATCAAATATGACCCAAGGAACCATAACCAACGCTTCAAAATGATCAAGTTACATTTTTTTGCATCTTATGACAATGAAACTTGAATTCGGCCAGTCGTGCCTATATTATCGCCTGCCATGGTCCAGACCAAACGCCTTGGTACGGAGCCGATACCAGGTTGCATGATATTTGTCTGGGAAATCGAATAAGACCCATGGAACCATAACCAATGCTCCGAAATGATCAAGTTACATTTTTTGGCATTTTATGGCAATTAAACTGGAATTCCGCCAGTCGTGCCTTTATTATCGGCAGCCATGGTCCAAGCCGGACGACTTGGTACGGAGCCAGTACCGGGTCGCATGATATTGTTCTGTGACATTAAATATGACCCAAGGAACCATAACCAACGCTTTCAAATGAGCAAGTTACATTTTTTGGCATTTTATGCAAATTAAACTGTAATTTCGCCAGTCGTGCCTGTATTATAGCCATCCATGTTCTTGGCCGGACGCCTTGGTATGGAGCCGGTACTGGATCACAAGATATTTTTCCGAGACATCATATACAACCCAAGGAACCATAACCAACTCTTCGAAATGATCAAGTTACTTTTTTTGGCATTTTATGGATATTAAACTAGAATTCCGCCAAGTCGTGCTTGTATTATCGCCTTCATGGTCCAGGCCGGACGCCGTGGTACGTAGCAAGTACCGAATCTCATGATATTTGTCCGGGAAATCAAATACAAACCAAGGATTCATAACCAACGCTTCGAAATGATCAAGTTAGATTTTTTGGTATTTTATGGCAATTAAATTGGAATTCCACTAGTCGTGCCTATATTATCGCCTGCCATGGTCTAGGCCGGACGCCTTGGTACGGAGCCATAACCGGATCGCATGATATTTCTCTAGGACATCAAATACAACCCAAGGACCCATAACCAACATTTCGAGATGATCGAATTACATTTTTTGGCATTTTATGGCTATTAAACTGGAATTCCGGCAGTCGTGCCTATATTATCGCCTGCCATGGTCCAGGCCAGATGCCTTGGTACGGAGCCGGTACCGGATCTCATGATATTTGTTCGGGACATCAAATACAACCCAAGGAACCATAACCAACGCTTCCCAATGATTAAGTTACATTTTTTGGCATTTTATAGCAATTAAACTGGAATTCCGTTAGTCGTGCATGTATTATCGCCTGCCATGGTCCAGGCCGGACGCCTTGGTACGGAGCCGGTACCTCATCGCATGACATTTGTCCGGGATATCAAATATGACCCAAGGAACCATAACCAACACTTTGAATTGAGCAAGTTACATTTTTTGGCCTTTTATGACAACTAAACTAGAATTCCGACAGTCGTGCCTGTATTATCGCCTTCCATGGTCCAGGCCGGACGCCTTGGTACGGAGTCGGTACCGGGTCACATTACATTTGTCCAAGGTATGAAATATGACCCAAGGAACCATAACCAATGCTTCGAAATGATCAAGTTACATTTTTTAGCATTTTATGGCAATTAAACTGGAATTCCGCCAGTCGTGCCTGTATTATTGCCTGCCATGGTCCAGGCCGGGCGGCTTGGTACGGAGATGGTACTGGGTCGCATGATATTTTTCCGGGATATTAAATATGACCAAGGAACCATAATCAACGCTTCGAAATGATGAATTTACATTTTTTGGCATTTTATGGCAATTAAACTAGAATTCCGCCAGTCGTGCCTGTATTATCGCCTGCCATGGTCCAGGCCGGAAGCCTTGTTACGGAGCTGGTACCGGATCGCATGATATTTCTCCTGGACATCAAATACGACCCGCAGAACCATAACCAACGCTTTGAAATGATCAAGTTACAATTTTTGGCATTTTATGGCAATTAAACTGGAATTCCGTTAGTCGTGCATGTATTATCGCCTGCCATGGTCCAGGCCGGACGCCTTGGTACAGCGACGGTACCGGGTCGCATGATATTTGTCCGGGACATCAAATAAGACCCAAAGAACCATAACCAAAACTTCGAGATGATCAAGTTACATTTTTTGGGATTTTATGGCAATTAAACTGGAATTTCGCTAGTGGGGCTTGTATTATCGCCATCCATGGTCCAAGCCGGACGCCTTGGTATGGAGCCGGCACCGGATAGCATGATATTTTTCCGGGACATCAAATATAACCAGAGGAACCATAACCAACTCTTCGAAATGATCAAGTTACATTTTTTGGCATTTTATGGAAATTAAACTGGAATTCCGCCAAGTCGTGCTTGTATTATCGCCTGCCATGGTCCAGGCCGGACGCCTTGGTACAGAGCGAGTACCGGATCTCATGATATTAGTTCGGGACATCAAATACAACCCAAGGAACCATAACCAACGCTTCCCAATGATCAAGTTACATTTTTTGGCATTCTATGGCAATTAAACTGGAATTCCGTTAGTCGTGCATGTATTATCGCCTGCCATGGTCCAGGCCGGACGCCTTGGTACGGAGCCGGTACCTGATCGCATGATATTTGTCCGGGATATAAAATATGACCCAAGGAACCATAACCAACACTTTGAAATGAGCAAGTTACATTTTTTGGCATTTTATGACAATTAAACTATAATTCCGACAATCGTGCCTATATTATCGCCTTCCATGGTCCAGGCCGAACGCCTTGGTACGGAGCCGGTACGGGGTCACATTACATTTGTCCAGGGTATGAAATATGACCCAAGGAACCATAACCAACACTTTGAAATGAGCAAGTTACATTTTTTGGCATTTTATGGCAATTAAACTAGAATTCCGCCAGTCGTGCCTGTATTATCGCCTGCCATGGTCCAGGCCGGACACCTTGTTACAGAGCTGGTACCGGATCGCATGATATTTATCCTGGACATCAAATACGACCCGCAGAACCATAACCAACGCTTTGAAATGATCAAGTTACATTTTTTGGCATTTTATGGCAATTAAACTGGAATTCCGTTAGTCGTGCATGTATTATCGCCTGCCATGGTCCAGGCCGGACGCCTTGGTACAGAGACGGTACTGGGTCGCATGATATTTGTCCGGGACATAAAATATGACCTAAGGCACCATAAAAAACGCTTCGAAATGATCAAGTTACATTTTTGGCATTTTATGGAAATTAAACTGGAATTTCGCCAGTCGTGCCTGTATTATCGCCATCCATGGTCCAAGCCGGACGCCTTGGTATGGAGCCGGCACCGGATAGCATGATATTTTTCCGGGACATCAAATACAACCAGAGGAACCATAACCAACTCTTCGAAATGATCAAGTTACATTTTTTTGGCATTTTATGGAAATTAAACTGGAATTCTGCCAAGTCGTGCTTGTATTATCGCCTTCCATGGTCCAAGCCGGACGCCTTGGTACAGAGCGAGTACCGGATCACATGATATTTGTCCGGGATATCAAATATTACCCATGGAACCATAACCAACGCTTCCAAATGATCAAGTTACATTTTTTGGATTTCTATGGAAATTAAACTGGAATTCTGCCAGTCGTGCCTGTATTATCGCCATCCATGGTCCAGGCCGGACGCCTTGGTATGGAGCCGGTACCGGATCGCATTATATTTTTCCGAGACATCAAATACAACCAAAAGAAAAATAACCAACTCTTAGAAATGATCAAGTTACATTTTTTGGCATTATATGACAATTAAACTGGAATTCCGCCAGTCGTGCATGTATTATCGCCTGCCATGGTCCAATCCGGACGCCTAGGTATGGAGCTGGTACCGGGACGCATGATATTTGTCTGGGACATTAAATATGACCCAAGGAACCATAACCAAAACTTCAAAATGATGATGATATTTTTTTTTTGCATTTTATGGCAATTAAACTGGAATTGCGCCACTCATGCCTGTATTATCGCCTGCCATGGTCCAGGTCGGACTCCTTGGTACGGAGCCTGTACATAATCACATTATATTAGTCCGAGATATCAAATACGACACAAGGAACCATAACCAATGCTTCGAAATGATCATGTTACATTTTTTTGTATTTTATGGCAATTAAACTTGCATTTCGCCAGTCGTGCCTGTATTATCGCCTGCCATGGACCAGGCCGAACGCCTTGGTACAGAGCCGTTACCGGATCACATGATATTTTATGGGAAATCAAATACGACCCAAGGAACCATAGCCAACACTTCGAAATGATCAAGTTACATTTTTTGGCATTTTATGGCAATTAAACTTGCATTTCGCCAGTCGTGCCTGTATTATCGCCTGCCATGGACCAGGCCGAACGCCTTGGTACAGAGCCGTTACCGGATCACATGATATTTTATGGGAAATCAAATACGACCCAAGGAACCATAGCCAACACTTCGAAATGATCAAGTTACATTTTTTGGCATTTTATGGCAATTAAACTAGAATTCCGTCAGTCGTGCATGTATTATCACCTGCCATGGTCCACGCCGGACTCCTTGGTATAGAGCCGGCATCGGATCGCATGATATTTGTCCGGGATATCAAATATGACCCAAGGAACCATAACCAACGCTTTGAAATGATCAAGTTACATTTTTTGGCATTTTATGGAAATTAAACTAGAATTCCGCCAGTCGTGCCTATATTATTACCTGCCATGGTCCAGGCCGGAAGCCTTGGTACGGAGATGGTACTGGGTCACATGATATTTGTGCTGGACATTAAATATGACCCAAGGAATCATAACCAACGCTTCAAAATGTTCAATTTACATATTTTGACATTTTATGTCAATTAAACTGGAATTCCGACAGTCGTTCCTCTATTATCACCTGTCATGGTCCAGGCCGGACACCTAGGTACGAATGCGGTACCGGGTCGCATGATACTTGTTCGGGATATGAAATATGACCCAAGGAACCATAACCAACGCTTCGAAATGATCAAGTTACTTTTTTTGGCATTTTATGGCAACTAAACTAGAATTCCGCCAGTTGTGCCTGTATTATCACCTGACATGGTCCAGGCCGGACGCCTTGGTACGGAGCCGGTACCGGGTCGCATAATATATGTCCGGGACATTAAATATGACCCAAGGAACCATAACCAATGCTTCGAAATGATCAAGTTACATTTTTTGGCATTTTATGGCAATTAAACTAGAATTCTGCCAAGTCGTGCTTGTATTGTCGCCTGCCATGGTCCAGGTCGGATGCCGTGGTACGTAGCCGGTATCGAATCGCATGATATTTGTTCGGGACATCAAATAAGACCCAAAGAACCATAACCAAAACATCAAAATGATCAAGTTACATTTTTTGGCATTTTATGGCAATTAAACTGGAATTCCGCCAAGTCGTGTCTTTATTATCGCCTGCCATGGTCCAGGCCGGACACCGTGGTACGTAGCCGGTATCGATTCGCATGATATTTTTCAAGGACATCAAATATGACCCTAGGAACCATAACCAACACTTTGAAATGATCAAGTTACATGTTTGGGCATTTTATGGCAATTAAACTGGAATTGACCCAGTCGTGCCTGTATTATCGCCATCCATGGTCCAAGCCGGACGCCTTGGTATGGATCCGGTACCGGATCGCATGATATTTGTCCGGCACATCAAATACAAACCAAGAAACCATAACCAACTCTTCGAAAGGATCAAGTTACATTTTTTGACATTTTATGGTAATTAAACTAGAATTCCGCCAAGTTGTTCCTGCATTATCGCCTTCCATGGTCCAGGACGGACGCCTGGTACGTAGCCGGTACCGAATCGCATGATATTTGTCCGAGACATCAAATACAACCCAAGGATTCATAACCAACGCTTCGAAATGATCAAGTTACAATTTTTGAAATTTTATGGCAATTAAACTGGAATTCCGCCAGTTGTGCCTGTATTATTGCCTGCCATAGTCCAGGCCGGACGCCTTGGAACGCAGCCGGTGCCAGATCACATGATATTTATCCAGGACATCAAATACGACCCAAGGAACCATAACCAACGCTTCAAAATGATCAAGTTACATATTTTAGCATTTTATGGCAATTAAACTGGAATTCCGCCAGTTGTGCCTGTATTATTGCCTGCCATAGTCCAGGCCGGACGCCTTGGAACGCAGCCGGTGCCAGATCACATGATATTTATCCAGGACATCAAATACGACCCAAGGAACCATAACCAACGCTTCAAAATGATCAAGTTACATATTTTAGCATTTTATGGCAATTAAACAGGAATTCCGCCAGTCGTGCATGTATTATCGCCTGCCATGGTCCAGGCCGGACACCTTGGTACGGAGTCGGTACCAGATATCATGATATTTGTCTGGGACATCAAATACAACCTAAGGAACCATCACCAACGCTTTGAAATGATTAAGTTACAGTTTTTGGTATTTTATGGCAATTAAACTGGAATTCCGCTAGTCGTGCCTATATTATCGCCTGCCATGGTCCAGGTCGGACGCCTTGGTACGGAGCCATTACCAGATCGCATGATATTTCTCCAGGACATAAAATATGACCCAAGTAACCAAAGCCAACGCTTCGAAATGATCAAATTATATTTTTTGGCATTTTATTGAAATTAAACTGGAATTCCGGTAGTCGTGGCTGTATTATCGCCTGCCATGGTCCAGGCCGGACGCCTTGGTACGGAGCCATTACGGATCGCATGATATATGTCCGAGATATCAAATATGACCCAGGGAACCATAACCAACACTTTGAAATGAGCAAGTTACATTTTTTGGCATTTTATGACAATTAAACTAGAATTCCGACAATCGTGCCTGTATTATCGCCTCCCATGGTCCAGGCCGGACGCCTTGGTACGGAGCCGGTACCGGATCACATGATATTTGTCCGGGATATGAAATATGACCCAAGGAACCATAACCAACGCTTCGAAATGATCAAGTTACATTTTTTGGAATTTTATGGCAATTAAACTGAACTTCTGCCAGTCCTACCTCTATTATCGCCTGCCATGGTCCAAGTCGGACGCCTTGGTACAGAGATGGTACCGGATCGCATGATATTTCTCCAGGACATCAAATACGACCCAAAAAACCATAACCAACGCTTCGAAATGATCAAGTTACATTTTTTGGAATTTTATGGCAATTAAACTGGAATTCCGCCAGGTCGTGCTTGTATTATCGCCTGCCATGGTCCAGGCTGGATGCCGTGGTACGGAGCCGGTACCGGATCTCATGATATTTGTCTGGGACATCAAATACGACCCAAGGAACCATAACCAACGCTTCGAAATGATCAAGTTACATTTTTTGGAATTTTATGGCAATTAAACTGGAATTCCGCCAGGTCGTGCTTGTATTATCGCCTGCCATGGTCCAGGCTGGATGCCGTGGTACGGAGCCGGTACCGGATCTCATGATATTTGTCTGGGACATCAAATACGACCCAAGGAACCATAACCAACGCTTCGAAATGATCAAGTTACATTTTTTGGCATTTTATGGCAATTAAACTGGAATTCCGCTAGTCGTGCNTTCCGCCAGTCGTGCCTATATTATCGCTTGCCATGGTCCAGGCCGGACGCCTTGGTACGGAGTCGGTACTGGTTCGCATGATATTTGTCCGGGATATTTAATTTTACCCAAGGAACCACAACCAATGCTTCGAAATGATCAAGTTACATTTTTTGGCATTTTATGGAAATTAAACTGGAGTTTCCCCAGTCGTACCTGTATTATCGCCATCCACGGTCCATGCCGGACGCCTTGGTATGGAGCCGGCACAGGATCACATGATATTTTTCGGGGACATCAAATACAACCCAAAGAACCATAACCAATTCTTCGAAATGATCATGTTACCTTTTTTGGCATTTTATGGCAATTAAACTGGAATTCCGCCAAGTCGTGCAGGTATTATCGCCTGCCATTGTCCAGGCCGGATGCCGTGGTACGTAACCGGTACCTAATCGCATGATATTTTTTCGGGAAATCAAATATGACCCAAGGAACCATAAGCAAAACTTTGAAATGATCAAGTTACATTCTTTGGCATTTTATGGCAATTAAACTGGAATTCCGCCTAGTCGTGCCTTATTATCGCCTGCCATGGTCCAGGCCGGACGCCGTGGTACGTATCCGGTACCAAATCGCATGGTATTTCTCTAGGACATCAAATATGACCCTAGGAACCATAACCAAAACTTTGAAATGATCAAGTTACATTTTTTCGCTTTTTATGGCAATTAAACTTGAATTCCACCAATCGTGCCTGTATTATCACCATCCATGGTCCAGGCCAGATGCCTTGGTATGGATCCGGTACCGGATCGCATGATAATTGTCCGGGACATCAAATACAACCCAAGAAACCATAACGAACTCTTCAAAAGTATCAAGTTACATTTTTTGTCATTTTATGGCAATTAAACTAGAATTCCGCCAAGTCGTGCCTGCAGTATCGCCTTCCATGGTCCAGGCTGGATGCCTTGGTACGTAGCCGGTACCGAATTGCATGATATTGTCCGGGACATCAAATACAACCTAAGGATTCATAACTAACGCTTTGAAATGATCAAGTTACATTTTTTGGAATTTTATGGCAATTAAATTGGAATTCCGCCAGCCGTGCCTGTATTATTGCCTGCCATAGTCCAGGCCGGACGCCTTGGTATGGAGCCGGTACCGAATCACATGATATTTATCCAGGACATCAAATACGACCCAAGGAACCATAACTAATGCTTCGAAATGATCAAGTTACATTTTTTGGCATTTTATGGCAATTAAACTGGAATTCCTCTAGTCCTGCCTCTATTATCGCCTGCCATGGTCAAGGCCGGACGCCTTGGTACAGAGACGGTACTAGATCGCATGATATTTCCACAGGACATCAAATATGACCCACATAACCATAACCAACGCTTTGAAATGATCAAGTTACATTTTTCTGCATTTTATGGCAATTAAACTGGAATTCCGACAGTCGTGCATGTATTATCGCCTACCATGGTCCAAGCCTGACGCCTTGGTATAGAGACGGTACCGTATCGCATGATATTTCTCGAGGACATCAAATACGACCCACAGAACCATAACCAACGCTTTGAAATGATCAAGTTACATTTTTTGGCATTTTATGGCAATTAAACTGGAATTTCGCCAGTCGTGCCTGTATTATCGCCATCCATGGTCCAGGCCGGACGCCTTGGTATGGAGCCGGCACAAGATCGCATGATATTTTTCCGGGTCATCAAATACAACCCAAGGAACCATAACCAACTCTTCGAAATGATCAAGTTACTTTTTTTGGCATTTTATGGAAGTTAAACTGGAATTCTGCCAAGTCGTGCTTGTATTATCGCCTGCCATGGTCTAGCCTGGACGCCGTGGTACGTAACCTGTACCAAATCGCATGATATTTGTTCGGGACATCACATATGACCCAAGGAACCATAACCAAAACTTCAAAATGATCATGTTATATTTTTTGGCATTTTATAGCAATTAAACTGGAATTCCACCAAGTCGTGCCTTTCTTATAGCCTGCCATTGTCCAGGCCGAACGCCGTGGTACGTAGCCGATACGGAATCGCATGATATTTGTCCGGGTCATCAAATATGACCCTAGGAACCATAACCAAAACTTCGAAATGATCAAGTTACATTTTTTGGCTTTTTATGGCAATTAAACTGGAATTCAGCCAGTCGTGCCTGTATTATCTCCATCTATGGTCCAGGCCGGACACCTTGGTATGGATCCGGTACTGGATCGCATGATATTTGTCCGGGACATCAAATACAACCGAACAAACCATAACCAACTCTTCGAAAGGATCAAGTTACAACTTTTGGAATTTTATGGCAATTAAACTACAATTCCCCCAAGTCGTGCCAACATTATCGCCTTCCATGGTCCAGGCCGGACGCCTTGGTACGTAGCCGGTACCTAATCGCATGATATTTGTCTGGGACATCAAATACAACCCAAGGATTTATAACCAACGCTTCAAAATGATCAAGTTACATTTTTTGGAATTTTATGGCAATTAAACTGGAATTCCGCCAGCCGTGCCTGTATTATTGCCTCCCATAGTCCAGGCCGGACGCCTTGGTATGGAGCCGGTACCGGATAGCATGATATTTATCTAGGACATCAAATACGATCCAAGGAACCATAACCAACGCTTCGAAATGGTCAAGTAACATGTTTTGGCATTTTATGGCAATTAAACAGGAATTCCGCCGGTCATGTCTGTATTATTGCCTGCCATGGTCCAGGTCGGACGCCTTGGTATGGAGCCAGTACCGGATATCATGATATTTGTCCGGGACATCAAATACAACCAAAGGAACCATAACCAACGCTTCGAAGTAATCAAGTTACATTTTATGGTATTTTATGGCAATTAACTTGGAATTCCGCTAGTCGTGCCTATATTATCGCCTGCCATGGTCCAGGTCGGACGCCTTGGTACAGAGCCGTTACCGGATCGCATTATATTTCTCCAGGACATCAAATATGACCCAAGGAACCATAACCAACGCTTCGAAATGATCAAGGTACATTTTTTAGCATGTTATAGCTATTAAACTGAAATTCCGCAAGTCGTGCCTGCATTATCGCCATCCATGGTCCAGGCCGGACGCCTTGGTATGGAGCCGGTATCGGATCACATGATATTTTTCCGGGACATCAAATACAACCCAAGGAACCATAACCAACTCTTCGAAATGATCAAGTTACATGTTTTGGCATTTTATGGCAATTAAACTGGAATTCCGCCAAGTCGTGCCTGTATTATCGCCTGCCATGGACCAAGCCGGACATCGTAGTACGTAGATGGTACCAAATCACATGTCATTTGTCCGGGACATCAAATACAACAAAAGGAACCATAACCAATGCTTCAAAATGATCAAGTTACATTTTTTGGCCTTTTATGGCAATTAAAATGGAATTCCACCAGTCGTGCATGTATTATCGCCTGCCATAGTCCAGGCCGGACGCCTTGGTACGGAGCCGGTACCGAATCATTTGATATTTCTCTGGGACATTAAACAATACCCAAGTAACCACAACATACGCTTCGAAATGATTAAGTTACATTTTTTGGCCTTTTATGGCATTTAAATTGGAATTCCGCCAGTCGTGCCCGTATTATCGCCATCCATGGTCCAGGCCGGAAACCTTGGTAAGGAGCCGGTACCGGATCACATGATATTTGTCCGGGACATCAAATACAACCCAAGGAACCATAACCAACTCTTCGAAATGATCAAGTAACATTTTTTGGCATTTTATGGCAATTAAACTGGAATTCCGCCAAGTCGTGCATGTATTATAGCCTACTATGGTCCAGGCCAGACGCCTTGGTGCGTAGCCGGTACCGAATCACACGATATTTGTCCGGGCATAAAATATGACCCAAGGAGCCATTACCAACGCTTCGAAATGATCAAGTTACATTTTTTGGCGTTTTATGGCAATTAAACTGGAATTCCACCAGTTACGTCTGTATTATCGCCTGCCATGGTCCAGGTTGGACTCCTTGGTACGGAGCCGGTACCGAATCTCATGATAATTTTCCGAAAAATCAAATACGACACAAGGAACCAAAACCAATGCTTCAAAATGATCAAGTTACATTTTTTGGAATTCTATGGCAAGTAAATTGGAATTCCGCCAGCCGGGCCTGTATTATCGCCTGCCATTGTCCAGGCCGGTCGCCTTGGTACGGAGCCGGTACCAGATCTCATCATATTTGTCTGGGACATCAAATACGACACAAGGAATCATAAACAACGCTTTGAAATGATCAAGTTTCATTTTTTGGAATTTTATAGCAATTAAACTGGAATTCCGCCAGTCGTGCCTGTATTATCATCTGCCATGGTCCAGGTCGGATGCCATGGTACAGAGCCGGTACGGGATAGCATGATATTTGTCCGTGACAACAAATACGACCCAATGTAACTTGATCATTTTGAACTTGATTAAACTGGAATTACGCCAGACTTGCCTATATTATCGCCTGCCATGGTCCAGGCCGGGCTCCTTGGTACGGAGCCTGTACCGAATTTCATGATATTTTTTCGAGACATCAAATACTATACAAGGAACCATAACCAACGCTTTGAAATTATCAAGTTACATTTTATGGAATTTTATGGCAATTAAACCGGAATTCCGCCAGTCGTTCCTGTATTATCGCCTGCCATGGTCCAGGCCGGACGCCTTGGTATGGAGCCGGTACCGGATCGCATGATATTTTTCCGGGACATCAAATATGACCCAAGGAACCATAACCAATGCTTCAAATTGATCAAGTTACATTTTTGGCATTTTATGGCTATTAAACAGTAATTTCGCCAGTCGTGCCTGTATTATCGCCATCCATGGTCCAGGTCGGACGCCTTGGTATGGAGCCGGTACCGGATCATATGATATTTTTTTGGGAAATCAAATAAAACCCAAGGAACCATAACTAATTCATCGAAATGATCAAGTTACATTTTTTGGCATTTTATGGAAATTAAACGGGAATTCCGCCAAGTCGTGCCTGTATTATCGCCTGTCATGGTCCAGACCGAACGCCGTGTTATGGAGCAAGTACCGAATTAAGTGATATTTTTATGGGACATCAAATATGACCCAAGGAACCATAACCAACGCTTCGAAATGATCAAGTTACATTTTTATGCATTTTATGGCAATTAAATTGGAATTCCGCCAGTCGTGCCTGTATTATCGCCATCCATGGTCCAGGCCAGACGCCTTGGTACGTAGCCGGTACCAAATCGCATAATGATTGTCCGAGACGTCAAATACGGCCCAAGGAACCACAACCAACGCTTTGAAATGATCAAGTTACATATTTTGGTATTTTATGGCAATTAAACTGGAATTTCGCCAGTCGTGCCTGTATTATCACCATCCATGGTCCTTGCCGGACGCCTTGGTAAGGAGCCGGTACCGTATCGTATGATATTTTTCCGGGACATCAAATACAACCCAAGGAACCATAACCAACTCTTCGAAATGATCAAGTTACATTTTTTGGCATTTTATGGCAATTAAACTGGAATTCCGCCAGTCGTGCCTGTATTATCGCCTGCCATGGTCCAGGCGGGACGACTTGGTATGGAGCCGGTACCAGATCGCATGATATTTTTCCGGGACATCAAATATGACCAAGGAACCATAATAAAAGCTTCAAAATGACCAATTTAGCATTTTCTGGCAATTAAATTGGAATTCCTCCAGTCGTGCCTGTATTATCACCATCCATGGTCCAGGCCGGACGCCCTTGTAAGTAGCCGGTACCAAATCGCATGATATTTGTCCGGGACATCAAATAAGGCCCAAGGAACCACAACCAACGTTTCGAAATGATCAAGTTACATATGTTGGCATTTTATGGCAATTTAAACTAGAATTCCGCCAATCGTTCCTGTATTATCGCCTGCTATGGTCCAGGTCGGACGCCTTGGTACGAAGCCGGTACCGGATCTCATGATATTTGTACAGGATATCAAATACGACCCAAGGGACGATAACCAATTCTTCGAAATGATCAAGTTACATTTTTTGGCATTTTATGGCAATTAAACTGGAATTCCACCAGACGTCCTATATTATCGCCTGCCATGGTCCAGGCCGGACGCATTGGTACGGAGCATGTACCGGATCGCATGATATTTTTTCGGGATATCAAATATGATCCAAGGAACCATAACCAACGCTTCGAAATGATCAAGTAATTTTTTTTGCATTTTATGGAAATTAAACTTGAATTCCGCCAGTCATGCCTTTATTATCGCCTGCCATGGTCCAGGCCGGACGCTTTGGTACGGATCCGGTATCGGATCGCAAGATATTCTTCCGGGAAAATAAATACTACCCAAGGAACCATAACAAAGCTTCGAAATCATTTTTTGGCATTTTATGGCAATTAAACAGGAATTTCGCCAGTCATGCCTATATTATCGCCTGCCATGGTCCAGGCCGGACGGAGCCGGTACCGGATCACATGATATTTCTCCAGTACATAAAATACGACCCAAGGAACCATAACCAATGCTTCAAAATGATCAAGTTACATTTTTTGGCATTTTATGGAAATTAAACTTGAATTCCGCCAGTCGTACCTCTATTATTGCTTGCCATGGTCCAGGCCGGACGCCTTGGTACGGTGCAGGTACCGAATCGCATGATATTTGTCCAGGACATCAAATACGACCCATGGAACCATAAACAACGCTTCGAAATGTTCAACTTACATTTTTTGGTATTTTATGGCAATTAAACTGGAATTCAGCCACTCGTGCCTGTATTATCGCCTGCCATGGTCCAGGCCGGACGCCTTGGTACGGAGCCGTTACCGGAT